>CM037159.1:670368-717878 GCA_020921065.1 Vaccinium darrowii | reverse complement strand
TTCATTGTTTAGTATCGGGGGACTACCTTTGCAGGATCCTTTTCATTTTACAATTTTCATGTTTTTTTTTTTATATATATATCAACAAAAGGAAGATTTATCAATCATTGAAAACAAATTACAATGATTAAAGGGAGCCACACCAAGGCAACACTTCAAACTGGAGAGACCAAACAAATTGGCAACCCCGAAGAGACACACAAGCCAAGCAAGGACCCATGGGAGAAAATAACAGATCAGTTAGCAAGATGCCAACCAATGGGAGAAAAACAAAAGCAGTCTAACTATACAACTCAAGCATATGATGAAGTGATAATACTTAAATGATAAAACTACCAAAGCAGTTACAATTTTCATGTTTATGAATGCTAATTCTTGGTACCGATTCAACTTGGGTTTGTTCCATGATAATTGTGACTCAAGCCCCTTAGCATGAAAGCATTGATGGATACGTAGTGATGTTTCTCTGTAAGTTTCACTAATCATTTTACTTCATTTCAGGTCTGTCTGAAGAAATCTCCCTTTACCTCCAATCACGTTGTTTCCTCCTGAAGACGACACTAAAAAAAGGTAAGAAAACCGTGACAGAATGATAGTGATGCTTTCTGTTCATTTCCAAGTCCCTGAGCATGAAAGCATTGATGGATGGAGATGCTTACTGTAAGTTTCACTAAGCATTTTATTTTTCAGGTCCGTCAGATAAAAACATTAAGGATGAAGATTATACTGGCTTGAGTAACATGTTTGAATTAACAGGTAGCTATACAAGAAAATCGGTATAGAGTAATACGGAAAAACTTGCTTTCTTTCTTCAGAATCAGGAGACGTGTGATCTCAAGAAATAATTTGCGAAAAATATTGGCGAAAAAAATTCTACGTACAGATATTATTTGTGACTTCATTTCTTGTTTATTTACGAATGCAGAAGAACCTTCGGTTGGACAAAATAAGGTACAATCTTGTGGTGTACCAGAGCTTCAGTGCGAAGTCTGCAAACCATGTCCCCCAGTTTTTGAATGTCCCTCAACATTGGAACCAGAGACCTTTAAGGCGCTGCAAAAAGATCTAGGACCCTTCATTCAGCAGCGATTGATAGAATTGTTGGAGAAAACGCGTTTCGTTGATTCTGCATTTGAAGTGGTTCGCACCATTGATATGCTGAAGCTACTCAACGCATCAGATTCCGAGTTCAATGATGTTCGCGAACATATGCATAATGGAGCTAAGCGGCTGAGCGATGCATCTCGGAAAATACTAGAAAAAAAAACAGCAAAACAAAGCGGCTGCTTAATTTGTTAACATGTTGTGCTGCCCCTACGTAATAATAAGCTTATTTAAAGTCACTACCTATGTAACAAGTGAGTTAATGGGTACATGGATCAGTTCTTAACTGACCTATATAACTATGTTATGAGCTGTAAACTTCCTATGTACTGTGTTTAGTTATTACGGCAACCTCGTTTGGATCTTGTGTCTGAGAAAATATTATTGTTTCGGAGAAAATTGTAGGACGCGCACTGAAGTAAGGGAGACACTAGCGGAAAAAAAAAAATACTTAACTGGATCCAAAAGTGGACTATGGAGGGCCAGGGCCACCCTCAATGTAGAAAAACATATAATAACCTAAAATATTTTTACATACTTAATATTTGGGCCCATAACTTGTCACGTAAAAAAAAAAAAAGCCTTAATAGGAGTTACTCAAATTTTAAAAATACCCCTAATCTTTTACCTATGTGTCTCATAATTATTTAAATTTTACTATTTATTTATATTGACCACCAGATCTTACGTGACATTTATAAATTCGGCAACTAGTGTCAATTTTCATCCAATTCCTAACGGGCTTGGCCTCTTATTCTCTTAACATGTTGGGATGGTCATATATATGATGAGCATCCTCTGATCGATGATTTTCTTCTCCCCCTTTTCACTAGGTAAAGCATATGCTATATTGAACCTTTTCACGATTCATAACAAGACAATTAAAAATGTTGACCAAAGATTAATGATATTCTTTGAGAATTTGAGCATGTCTAATTAAGGTTTTGTTCTATATGAATTTTGACGTGAAAAAATTAAAACAATAGGGCTTATCTACTTTTTTGGTCCCTACAAAATGAGCTCAGTTTCATTTTTATCCTCACAAAATTTTTCGTTTCAATTTTACCCTTTAAGTTTCATACTTATTTCAATGTTACCCTTTCCGTTAGAGAAGGGATAGAAAACCAGAAAATGGCTAACGGAACACAACTGCTGTGGCCCCACCTTCTTTCACTTTTGAGTAGCTCTAACTCTATTACGTAATAATAGAGTAAAATAACCCTTACTTGTCCATCATTGCCCCCCATTCTTTCCCATTTCATCCTGCCTTCCCTTCATTGTATTCTACAGCATCTCTTCGCAAATAGAGCCTACAATCAGAAGGACAAATAAATTTTGGGTGGATTTACTCAAAGAAAATGCATTTTTTCTGCCGCTAGTGTACTGAAATTGAAACAGGTGAATTTGATTTTCCTGTGTCGTACTGTTTTTTTCCTTTCTCTCAAACCCTAACTAAATAGATTTGTTGGCGAAATCCAGAGAAGACAAGCAACTGAGGGTTGAAAAGAACAAGGATTGGCAGTTGGAAACAATTATATGTAATGGCTATCTTTTGTTAATTGGAATGGCAGATTTGCCACTTACTGGAATGGGTTTCTTTGGTTCTATTAAGCCTTGTTTTAAATGCATTACTGGAATGGTAGATTCACCCTCTAAGTTCAGTTTTAAGTGCATTACCAGAATGGCAGATTTAAGCCTTGTTTTAAATGCATTATGTATGGTATGAAGTGAAGTGAGTTGGGGGAAGCAGACGTACAAGTCCAGCTAGTGTGTTCCTTAGCCATTTTCTGGTTTTTCATCCATTTACTAACGGTAACAGATAGGTTAACATTCAAATGGGTATGAAACTTAAAGGGTAAAATTGAAACAGAAAATTTTGTGAGGACAAAGATGAAACCAAACTCATTTTGTTGGGACCAAAAAAGTAGATAAGCCAACAATAAATATAATTTGTTGGTGGCAACTCTTGAATGGCTAGAAAGGTAGCCAAATCTAGCCATCACCTTAACATTTGCTAAAGTTAACCCATGCATCAACCTATTCACTGCAGGATGAAAATAGTCAAATATAAGCTAAAAAATTAACATTTCCCACTAACTTACTCAATTACGCCTAACCTACTACTTAACCCATCAATAGTCAATGCTCTAAGTTGCCAAAAGCTAATTTTTTCTCACATAGTATTTCTTTTGCAAAAAGCACGTTATTAAAATCAACTTTGTGCTTTTAGCAGATGGGACTTAACGAGAGACTCAACAATATATTTTTTTTTATAATTGGGTTTTGGACGTTCCGGATTTTAAACAAACTATTCGCTAGAATAATTTAAACTCTTCGCGCGAATCATTTGTAAAAAATTTGAAATGACATACCAGAACCTTTTTCGACAGTTGAGATGCGCTAGTGTGCACTTGGGGTACTCATAGATGCGCTGTGTTTTTTCGTAACCACGTGACTCACTCCACTAACATATTAGGGGGTAGACGCAATTAAACCCTCATTCCTTTGGCAAAAAAGTTTAAACCGGTTTTTTGGTTTATTCGTTGTCTTTATTAAAAAAAAAATTACATTTGTTAGTTTTGCGTGAAGTATTCGTGGTTTATTGATTTGTTTCGACGAGAGGAATCTAAAAAGTGTAAAATTATGGTCAAAACTAAAATTTTTTAATAAAGCCAAAATTTATCCAATAAACTAATTTATTTTCGGCTTCATTAAATAAAATTAGTTTTTCATAAAAACTATATACATGCATTTTTATGAAAAACTGCTCTGATCAAGCCATTCCCGGTCATTTTTTTTTGGTAATTTCTCGCGTGGCCACTTAAAAATACATTTTAAACACATTGGACGGTTTGGATCATGAAAATTTCATCGGAAAAGTGAAGGTACGAACGTAGTCCGCATTTTTAAGGGTGTGGACTGGAGCCTAACTGTATATATAGAACCTTATACATTTAAAAATAATATAAATAATTTTTTGAGATGTCGTGAATAGTGAAAGTGGACAAAATATTTAGGATGGAGGTAGTCAATGTTACTCTCTCTCTAGCTGGTTAATTAGTTTAGTTTTTTTCCTTTCCTTCCCCTTTCTTATGATCTGTAACCACTCTAAGCTCCGGCGATTGCTGGGTTGTGGTGTTAGCCAGGTGGTTGTGGCAGCTTCAAGACCCATATGGCGGTGGCAGTCGTAACTTATTGTGGCAGCTTCAAGGCCCATATAGCGGTGGCAGTCGTAACTTTTATTCGAATCCTAGCTCCGCCACTGTTTTGGGACTAATAATGAATGCAACGATTTAAAAAAATTGGAGATATGAGTAATATGAATTGTATCAGTTTTCGATCGGGTTAATGTTTGTAGATGGTGTTAGACTGTTAGTGATTGGAACTGGTGCTTTTATAAACAAACAAAAGCTGTATGCACATATCTCTGGCAAACACTGTGCAGATATCGTTTTGGAGGGCCATTTCAAAGTCTCATACAATTTATTTAAACCATTCATTGAATTTAAAACATTTTTTCAAGTTGTTCTTTCCAAAAACTGACCCAATTGCATAGTTGTAGTTGCTTAATCAACCATTCAATTTTCTGTGCGAAGCCCAAGGCTTAACATAGAGAAAAGAAAAGACTTTCTTTGGAACATAGGAAAACGAAAAGACAATAAATGGTTTGAAAAGAGTGGAAAAAATAATTGGTTTGCACTTGTGCTTGTGTATGGTTCATTCTCAATGTATCCTTTATCAAGTATCAATAAAAAAATTTGATATAAAAAAGATGAAGGAAAGAATAAAGAGATATACAGACAGAGAACTCTTAAGGGAAAAAATATACGTGGGTCACCTTTGTCATTCAACTCAAAGCTTCATCTTGCATATTCTACACTAGTTTGAGTGTTGTATTTGAGCTATCATTGTAAAAGGGATTGTACACCCTTATGAGAATTTATCTTTTGTGAGTGTTTTTGTGTGAGAAAAAATTACTCGGTTAGGTGTTACTAGCACCGGAGTCAAAACTAGTTGGGTTAGATGTGACTAACACCGGAGTAAAAAATATTTAGAGCAATTGGGGACATTGCTCGTTGTAAGGGTTTCTCTAGCACCTGCCAAGCTAGAAAGTGTTACTATTAGAGATAGTACAGCAAATCCCAAGTTGGACATTTGGGGAGTGGACTAGGCTGTGAAGTTGCAGACCGAACCGCGATAAATCTTTGTGCTTGATTTCTTTCTTCTCTTTACTTTTCATTTGCTGTCATATAATTACTTTTTCTATGCTTGAATCTATTTAATTTTATTGGGTGTTGCATTTTGTTTATTTTATTCCGCATTATTTTTTAGATGCACTATTCACCCTACTTTTTAAAATTTTTTTTATACATTTTCACACTTTTCTATGCATTTTTCATATATTTCGATACATTTTTTAAAACCTAACGACAGATCAGTAGGTTGATTTTGGATTTTTTTTTCTTTTTTCTACCACGTGAATCACTCCACAACCGAGGAAGGTAATTATTAAATTTTTTGGGTATAGGTTCGAGAAAGGGGATAATTGAAAAAATCCGACCATGTTGAGTAGAGTTAGGGTAGACATCACCCCCTCTCAGGAACTGCCCCGAAAATTTTTTACTCGTAAAATTTTATTTTTACCCTTGCAACTAGAATCTCACATTGCATTTGTGTGTATTTCTTTTGTCTTTTTCTGTACTTCCTGTAAGCCCTGTGAATTTCCAATAGAATGACCCTTTCTGAAAGGTCTAAACACATGAATCACTCCACAAATGTCAAATGAGGTGGCATTAACATTGAAAGGTGACCATTTGTACCTTGCTATAATGTCAAATGGGGAGGCATTAAAATTGAAAGGTGACCATTTGTACCCTGCTATAATGTCAAATTAGGAGGCATTAAAGTTGAAGTATGGCCATTTGTCCCCTACCACTGGAGCCAGATTGTGAAATTTCAATGGTTTAGTTGTTCTAGCGGGCCAATTTTTTGGGAAAAAAAAAAAAGAGGTGATGTATACTTTCCGCATGGGGGCATTATAAGAAAGGTCTAACCACGTGAATCACTCCACATATGTCAAATGGGGAGGCATTAAATTGAAGGGGACCATTTGTACCATGCTATAACATCAAATGAGGAGGCATTAAAATTGAAGATGACCATTTGTACCCTTCTATCGGAGCATTGTGAAATTTCAATGGCTTAATTGTTCTAGGGGGCCAGATTTTTGAAAAAAAAAGAAAAGAAAAGAAGGTGATGTATACTTTCTGTCTTGATAGATTAAGAGTGATGTGATTTGTAGATATGCATTTAATTTACAGATAAGCTATGCAATATGTGCCCTAAATGTCATCTTCAGAAGCTAACGGATGATTGAAAATTGTTAATTTTAATCTTCTAGTCATTTTCAATCATAAAGAATCAATCTTATCAAATTAAAATATAAATATATGATTTAACACATGATTTGAAATTTTTTCCCTTTTAACAACCCTAAGTTTGTCGTTACCAACATGTTTAATGCCATCCGGTACAAGTGACAAGGGGCTAGAAGAAGAACATGGTTCAAATTTTTGTAGTCCTTTTATTTCATTTTTCTACAAAAGTAAAAATTGATGGTGAGCCCTCCTATATAATTAATATACCTTGCCAGCAAATTGAAGGTGACCCTCTGTAATTTTATTGGGCTTCATACTTTTACATGGTCAAGGATGGAACAAGAATTTTATATATGAGGAGGCAACCACCTGAACAAAAAAGATTTTGAAATTTTAAGATTTGGTAAATCTAAAGCATTAAATGTATCAAAAAAAATATCCAATGTAAAATACAATAACTAGGTACTCTTTAAAAAAAAAAAGGATGAAAAAGTGAACGTTGCTCATTGCGTTACCTCAACCATGTAGTAGAATGGAATTTGAAGGACGCCGCTCCAATAGGGTAGGGTTTTTTTTCTAGTTTTTTGGGTAACGGGTGGGGGCAGAGAGTGATTTTGAAAAACTTGCCAGAGTTAGGGTAGAGGCAGGGGTATGAGTCACCCCGCATCAAATTTTATTTGTGTTCTTACAATTTTATTTTTACAACTAAAATACAACATTAGATTGTAGATTTTGAAATTATATTTTCTCCCTTATATGCATCAAATTATATTTGTATTCTTATAATTTTATTTTTGCAACTAAAATGCAAAATTAGATAGTAGATTTTGGTTAAGTTGTGTAAGTCATTTTGTGAACTTTTATCATTTGTGCTCACTAATATTAGAGTCTAAAAAATACTTTACTAATATGTGAAAAATAGGGACGGGGCAGGTAAACCTCATACTCGACTTGGACGGATGCAGGGGTACCCATAAATTACCCAGTCGGGTTAGGGGTGGTTTGGAATTTTTAGAGTCAGAGCCGAGATCATCAAAACTCGCCCCAACCTATCATGTTGCATCCCTAATGGCATCAAGGGCCCTCTTTTTCTTGGGTGACAGACTTTGTCGACAAAGGAAATTCCAATTAATGATGGCAGACATATTGCGGTAAAACAAGCCATCCCAAGTCCTAACATCCTTTTATGTTTCGGTTAAACGGATGAGACATTCTTTGATGGTTAGAGTATATTGATCTTTTTTAGGATCACTCCCAAGTTCAAATCCTGACTCTGCCCCTACTGTGTGAGTGATATTGAATGCAACGATTTCAAAAATTGGAAATCCGTGTAATATGAATGCGGTTTTGCTTACGTATTAGTTTTTGTGATAATGTTTCCAGATAATGTTGTGATTGACACTAGTGCTTTTATAAACAGAGAAATGTTGGGCACACAGATCTGTGGTAGCTATCGTCCACATATCATTTTGTGGGCCCATTTTGCGGTCCCACACAAATTATTTAAACTGACCATTAAATTTAAATCATTTTTTTCAAGTGGTTTTCTCTCGAGAATTAGCTCATTTGCATAATTGTTGGTGCTTATAATCAACCATTCAATTTTTGTGCGAAGCCTATGGCTTTGTTTGAAACATTGAGGAAAGAAAAGACCAAAAAAAAAAAAAGATAATAATTAGTTTGAGAAGAGAGTGGGAACAAAATAGGAAAATAAAGTGTTTAGCCCAAGGTTTTCTCTTTGCTAAGGTCCAAGGTTTGAAACTTCATATATATATATTTATATATATAGGAAGATGTTCTATTGAGGACTCCCTCAAAGATCTCCTCCGTGAGGATCACCCCTTTTTTGATTTTCCGGACCAAATTTCGACGATCCGAACTGCTCAATGTGTTTAAAACATGTTTTCCATGGCCAACGCGAGGAATCACAAAAAAAAAAAAAATACCCGAAAGGGCTTCATCCGAGTGGTTTTTCATAATAACCGTACATATATAATTTATCGAAAAATGCTCGAATGAAGCCCTTCCGAGTATTTTTTTTGGACGAATCCTCGCGGTGACCCTTAAAAACACGTTTTAAACACATTGAGCGGTTCGGATAGTAGAAATTCGACCCCAATCCATGAGGTCCGCAAATTACGAGTTTGAGGGAGTCCTTAGTAGAACGGGATCCTATATATATATATATATATATATATATATATATATATATATATATCTGCGGAACGGATCCAGTGAGGGCTCCCTCACCTAGTTAGGTGAGGGAAGCCAATCACAATGCTTCCCGCCGAACACTGGGTTCCCTCACTGTAGCGGAAATCATGCATTGTGATTGGCTTCCCTCACCTAACTAGGTGAGGGAGCCCTCACTGGATCCGCTCCGTATATATCTGTGTGTGTGTGCACTATATTTAGGGTCACTGGGTCAGTCCACATATATGAAGCTTTATTCTAGCTTTACTCAAGTTTTAATTGAGCTCTCCAAAAGTGGACAGTGGCATTGAATATCATGATTAATCAATGTGCAAATAAGTTAGCTTATATCCATCTGTTATAAAGAAAAAACACATTAACTTTTCAGAAACTAGTCAATAAAAGAATTGGTTGTTCACACTAATTCTTTTTTTTTTTTTTGTCAAAGCGAACTAATTCAATAGTATTGAAAGTTGTCGTTCGAACTAATTGAATTAGTATTGAAAGGTTTTCATACAGTCTTTTATCACTTAAACAACAACGGCAGTATATCTAAAATTAGAAACTGTGGCCTTTGTTTATGAACGGAAGATTAGGGACCAAGTCTATAGAATACAAAAACTTGATGGATCTAATTGCTAATAAGGAGGAGATTGCTTACGTAGTTTTCACCGCCAAAGACTTTTCACCTCTTGTGTAATGTCATCACCTTCATTGCCATAGGAACCAGCTAAAACAACTTCGTTTGTCTTTTAAATCTTTTTTTAATAGACTTGTCACTTGTTGGTTTTTTTCTCGATTTTTACGTTTGCAGCATCTTTGGTCTAAACCAAGACTTCTCTAATCCGAACCAAACAGATTAGTGAAACCCCCAATTATCTGACTGTCTATGGAGTAGGTTTTCATTGCCGAACCACGTAAAATCTATGTGTTTTTTTTTTTTTATTGCTTTCTCTTTCTCTTCTCTGGTTTGTTCAATTATGTAGCATAAGTCACGTACGTTTTTGGGTTTGTCAACGCTTCCGAACATCACTGCCAACTTCCGCCCATTATATTAAAGATAATGTGCATATAATGTCAAACAAATTCGTAAATCAATACATGATTCATGGATATCAATATACTTTAATTTCACTGATATGATCAATACACTTTTCTCAAATATCGATGTACTTTCTATACATTATCCTCTGCCCGGAGGCCAATGTTAGCATTGTTCAATATAATTGCATCCCCCTTTTTTTCTACCCACGTGAATCACTCCACAGCATATCAGGGGTGCACGCAAGTCGCAATTAAACCCTCAATGTGTGATTAGACGCCTGAAGCCATTATTGATCATGCAACTAGCTTGAAAAATTACTACTATGTCTTTTTGTATGATTTTATCACCTTTTTTAACCTCATTTTTTGAAAGGTCTAACCAACCACATCAATCACTCCACGAATGCTAAATGGGGAGGTATTAAAGGCGACTAATTGTACCCTAATCGGTACCAGATTGTGAAATTTCAATGGTTAAGTTGCAGCGTGCCTAAATTTTGGGAAAAAACAGCTATTGTCATGATTGATCAAGAGTCATTTGATTTGTTGACTACTTTAATATTGGTCTTGCTAACCTCCATCTATTTGGTAATCTAAGTTACTAATCCTAACATTAATGATCACTATTTTATTCATCCAAATCTTTTCTGGGATCCAATCGAACCGTTATTGTACGTGATGGCACGGCTCCAATTGAACACGTGATGGCACCAGGGGTCCTCTTTGTGTTGGGCGACTGACTTCGTCGATAAAGGAAATTCCAATTAAGTATGGCAGCCATATTGCGGTGACACAAGCTACCTTGGGGCTTGGGTCCTATAACATTAAAAAAAAAAAACTGATGTTTAATTTCTTTCGTAGTTTCCCATCAATTTTAATGGTAATTTTTAATTTTGACCGTTGTTGATGGATGATTTACCACTGCTATGTATTTTGGGGATATTAAATACTCGTTCTGTTTCCAAATTAATTGTCCGGTTCACAAATGAGAACTTAACAAAATGTATTTTGGTTTAAAATATTTCAAATTTTTTCGCAAAATACTAGTTATGAGAGCATATCTCTTTTTTTCTTTTTTTTTTTTTGTTGGAATTTTGGTTGGTTGGATTGGCCATTCTTCGGTGGATAGAATATATTGATCATTTTTAGGATTACCTCCAAATTCAAATCCTTGCTCTGCCACTACTGTGAGAGTAATAATGAATGCGACGATCTCAAAAATCGGGGATCTTCTCTATGTAGCGGTCGGAGTACTATGAATGCTGTTTTGCATACATATTTGTTTTCGGAGTAATGTTTGCAGATGGTGTTGTAATTGGCACGGGTGCTTTTATAAAGCGCAAAAGCTGTGCGCACAAACATATTTGTGGTAGACAGAGTGCACATATCGCTTTATGGCACCCATTTTGGAGTCTCACACATATTATTGGAACCGTTCATTAATAAATTTAAAACATTTTTTCATGTGGTTAATACGAAAATTAACAAACTCGAATGATTGTAGGTGCTTAATAAACCATTCTATTTTTTGTGAGAAACCCAAGGCATAGTTTGGAATATGGAGAAAAGAAAAGACTTTCCTTGTTGGGAACATAGACAATAATTGGTTTGAAAAGGGAGAGTGGGAAAAAAATTGAAAAATACTGTCATGTTTTAAGAACAATACTGTATCATTTTTCCTTCCACATTTTTCTTGACAATTTCCTTTTTGTCTTCCTTTCCTTCTCATGATGAAACATTGGGGGCTTTGGAACAGTGGCACTAATTATTAGGTACTCTTGGGCTATCTTGTGGTACTCTCCACAAATAAAAGATCGCCACCACATTACATGAGCCACTCTGCCTTCTAATCATTTAACAAAAATGAATGATAATTATTCTTATGAATGATTTATCGCAATGTAGATGGTAGTTAGGAGTATCACGAGATACTCGTGGAGCGCTGAATATTTACTCAAATAGTGGAAGTTCTACAAATCATTGGGGGAAAATTTCGAAAAAACACCTGACCTTTCACTCCAATCACAAATAGACACCTGACCTTTGAACTTTCATGTAAGTGGACTTTTCTCCCTTTTCTTGAATTATGTGCAATAAAGAAAATCAAAAGATCTGACCGTCCTTACCCGAGCCACTAGATCTTTGACAACACCTAAGTACATCGTTGCCAACATGTTTAACGTCATTCCGTAAGAGTGACATGGTGCTGGAAGAACATGGTTCAAATTTTGGTAGTCCTTTTTAACGGAGCGTCAATTTTCCTACAAAGTTAAAACTGATAGGTGACTCATCTACTACCTTTCCAGCGAATTAAAGGTCTCGTGACGAGAAAATTTTGGGTGTAAATAGGGTACCACGTGGTACCCTTGCTGATCCTTTGACTTCTTTTTTTATTGGTTTGAATTTTTTACGCTTTTAACAACCCTAATTAGTACGTCGGTGCGAACATGTTTAATACAAATTCGGTAAAAGTGACACGGTGTTGGAAGAACATGGTTCAAATTTTGGTAGTCCTTTTTTATGGAGTGTCAATTTTTCTACAAAGTAAAAGTAACGGTGACCCATCTATTACCTTTTCAGCGAATTGAAGGTCTCGTGACGAAAAAATTTTGGATGCAAATAGGATACCACGTGGTACCCTTGCTGGCCTAAGCCATTAGATCCTTTGACTTCTTTTTTTATTTGTTTGAATTTTTTATCCTTTTAACAACCCCTACCAAGATGTTCAACGCCATCCGGTAAAAGTGACACGGTGCTGGAAGAACATGATTCAAGTTTTGATAGTCCTTGTGTACGAAGTATCAATTTTTCTACAAAGTTAAAACTAATGGTGACCCATCTACTACCTTTCCAGCGAATTCAAGGTCTCGTGACCAAAAAATTTTGGATGCAAATAGGTCTAACCACATGAATCACTCCTAGTAAACTTTAATCGGATATCATTAAGTGTGTGATCGAATATCGTTAATTGCATTTCTGTGTATTTCTTTTGTCTTTATCTGTATTTCCTGTAAGCCTAGTGAACTTTCAATAGCAGGACCCTTTTTGAAAGGTCTAACCACATGAATCACTCCTCAGATGTCAAATGGGGAGGAATTAAAATTGAAGGTGACCATTTGTACCCTGCTATAATGTGAAATGAGGAGGCATTAAAACTGAAGGTGACCATTTGTACCTTACTATTGGAGCTAGATTGTGAAATTTCAATCGTTTAGTTGAAGCGGGCCAAGTTTTGGAAAATAAAACAAATAAATAGGTGATGCATATATACTTACAGTTGTCTTGATAGATCAAGAGTGATGTGATTCATAGATATCCATTTAATTTACAGATAACCTATAAAATATGTACCATACAAATGTCATCACAAAGAATGAATCTTATCAGATTAATATAGAAATATATGATTTGAATTATTTTCCCTTTCAACAACCTTAAATTTGTCATTGCCAACTTGTTTAATGCCATCTGGTAAAAGTGTTGCGGGGTTGGAAGAAGTGGTTCAAATTTTAGTAGTCCTTTTGTTTCATTTTTCTACAAAAATAATAACTGATGGTGAGCCATCCTATAATTAATATACCTTGCGAGCAAATGGAAGGTGACCCTCTGTAATTTAATTGGGCTTCATACTTTAACATGGTCAAAGATTTTATATATGAGGAGGCCACCACCTGAACAAAAAAGATTTTGAAATTTTAAGATTCGGTAATCTAAAGCGTTAAATGTATTAAAAAAATATCAAGTGTAAAATACAATAACTAGGTATTATTTAAAAAAAAAAAGATGAAAAAGTAAAAGTTGCTCATTGCGTTACCTCAACCATGTAAGAGAATGGAATGTGAAGGACGCTGCCCCATAGAGTAGGGATTTTTTTTTTTTTTTTGGGTAACGGGTAAGGGCAGGGCGATTAATATAAATATCTTTTATGGCTAGGCTTTTTTCAGTAACTATCCTATCTGTCTCGTTGTTTTGCAATTCGTTTAATTTCCCACCAATGACCGATATAGGACTCTTCAGCGCCCTTAAAGGATAGAACTATTCTATCTAGAACATTTTTGGGTCGTTTTGGATGATTGGAACTGTAGATATGTTAGGCCTCGTTGAAAATATTAGGCATGAAAAATTTCATGATAATTGGATAACGCTTAATATATTTTTTGGACTCATTTATCTCCAGAAAAATGGGCTTAAAAAATTTTGCAATTGTGGATAAAATCATTTCTAGAGATAAATCCATCTAGAGAACACATAAAACAATATTTGATTAATACAAATTTTGGTGTGGTTAATTTCTCGATGATGTCAAAATATTAACGGTCCAGGAGGGCTCGGAAACGGGCCAGGCAGTCAATAGCGTGCCGTTCGGATGGTGTATGGTTTTGGGGGATAAGGGGTATTAAATAGTTGGTTGCGTTATTTAATGTGGACCCATATTGATGTGATGTTGAAGAAGTAAATTAAAATCTCCGTGGCTTGGATTATTGTTGTTTTGGGACGGTCGCACCCGTGTCGATCCAATGATCGGAGACGTCCATCGCGTAGAGCTCGTCGAGTACTATAAGTGAACCAAAAATCAACTCGATCGGATAACGTTAAGTGCGTGATCAGAACACATAAAACTTGAAAAAAAAATTGGAACACATATGAAAGGTCTAACCACATGAATCACTCCTAGTAAACTTTAATCAAATATCATTAAGTGCGTGATCGGATATCGTTAATTGCATTTGTGTGTATTTCTTTTGTCTTTTTCTGTATTTCCTGTAAGCCTAGTGAACTTTCCATAGCAGGACTCTTTTTGAAAGGTCTAACCACATGAATCACTCCTCAGATGTCAAATGGGGAGGAATTAAAATTGAAGGTGACCATTTGTACCCTGCAATAATGTGAAATGAGGAGGCATTAAAACTGAAGGTGACCATTTGTACCTTACTATTGGAGCTAGATTGTGAAATTTCAATCGTTTAGTTGAAGCGGGCCAAGTTTTGAAAAAAAAAAAAAAAAATAGGCGATGCATATATACTTACAGTTGTCTTGATAGATCAAGAGTGATGTGATTCGTAGATATCCATTTAATTACAGATAACCTATAAAATATGTACCATACAAATGTCATCACAAAGAATGAATCTTATCAAGTTAATATAGAAATATATGATTTGAATTATTTTCCCTTTCAACAACCTTAAATTTGTCGTTGCCAACTGTTTTATTGCCGTCTGGTAAAAGTGATGCGGGGTTGGAAGAACGTGGTTCAAATTTTAGTAGTCCTTTTGTTTCATTTTTCTACAAAAATAATAACTGATGGTGAGCCATCCTATAATTAATATATACTGTGGACGCTTGTTTCGGCAGGCATATCCACCTGTTTTGGTTGTGTTTGTGAAAAAGGGCGATCCGGGAAAAAAGAAAAAATTTAGAGTCACCACCCGGGGTTTAATCTTTGGAAAATGCTAGGTACATGAGAAACCGTTTAAAAAAATAATGACTCTTATGCCGCTAAAAAAGGGTTTGATCTGCGAAAAATTAGAGATTTGGATCCGGGAGCCAGGTTACTCGCGGGGAAGGTTTGGTTTGAAAAATGTACCTCGCGTGCCCGAAATTTTCCGGTCTTTACTAAATCTTTGTGGGATTATCCTTGAAAATGTTTTATTGAAAACTTTTTAATCATATAAACAGTGTATCATGATATAACAAGCTTAAAAGAAATAAATAATGACAATAAGTTAAAGAACACATAATCAAGTATATAAATGCGAGGAAATTAATTAGAAAGGGGAGATAAATGTAAAAACAGAAAGTGGAGGGGGGTAAACTGCAATTATACGCACTGGTTTCCATTAAAAACAGAGCATCGGATTTTAGAAAATAGAGCATTCAAAGTATTTTTCCAGTGACGCCATATGGCGTATCAAACCACACCGAACGGTGCATCTAGAATGCCGTACGGTGCCTCTGTGCGTTGTAAATTCCAAAAAATTACATTTTTGTCCGATTGAAGCCAACCTCTGTTTTTATGCCAAAACCATGTTATTTATTGATAAAAGTAAGTTTGGAAAATGGTTTTGATGAAGGAATGTACCTCATTTTCAGGGATGACATCCCACGACAATGGATAATGTCGCGTGATGCTTACCCGAGAGGCTTGCGCCTTATTGAAATGTTTCCGTTTGGACTCGAGAAAGAGCTATGGAGCCCTCCTTAAGCCCGATGGAAACTCCCCTCAGAAGATTGTTGTGATTTGAACACGAATTGTTATACCTTGAAATAGAACCGAACGGATTAGATTGGATGATTATGAGGGACGGATACTGGACTTCTTAAGTTGTGAGTGAATATAGGTATAGCAACGGGGGTTTTTGAAGAGAGTAACGATATTACTGGAAATTTTCAACTGATTTCTACGGGAGGGATTTGGGTTTCTCCTTTTGGTATTTTCTTATCGAACCCCCTTTCCTTTTTTATCCCGTCCGATTTTATAGGCGAGAGTGAGCCGCTCGAGGAATATCATCATTGGCGAATATCATCATTGGGAGAATATCATCATCGTTCTGAGCTGCTGGAGGAAGCCGGGAGTCCTGTTGATGGGACAAGGAAAACCGTACGGCGTCAAAGTTATACCGTACGGTGCATAGTGCAACACCGCACGGCACGAATAGAGTTTCAAGCCGTACAGTTAGGGGATTCAGGCCGTACGATTCAGGTGGGTTTGGGTTTGGGTTTTTTGGCTCTTTTGATCCATCCGACTCAAGTATCCGTTCCAAGGTACATTTTGCGCGTTCTTTTCATCATTGGAGATGCACAAGTTTATCAAAAATTGGGGTGTCTACATATTCCTTGCCAGCAAATGGAAGGTGACTCTCTGTAATTTTATTGGGCTTCATACTTTAACATGGTCAAAGATTTTATACATGAGGAGGCCACCACCTAAACAAAAAAGATTTTGAAATTTTAAGATTCGGTAATCGATAGTGTTAAATGTATTAAAAAAATATCAAGTGTAAAATACAATAACTAGGTACTCTTTTAAAAAAAAAAAAAAAAGATGAAAAAGTAAAAGTTGCTCATTGCGTTACCTCAACCATGTAGGAGAATGGAATGTGAAGGACGCTACTCAGCCCCAGAAAGTCAGTTATGATTGAATCCGAACTAATTTTCCCACCAATTTCCTTCTCGATGAAAATATCAACCGAAGGTATTTTGAAAGACGAAAGAGGCTTGTGTGATTAATCCAAGCCTTTACTTTCTCATTTTTTTATTTAGGGGGGACACCATGTAAAGTTACTATATTAAAAAAAAAAATTGTTGTGCAGATTTTCAACTGAGGGTGGCTTAGGCCCCCATTAGCCAACCACTGATTCCATCATTGCACGTGATAATTAACCAATTATGCCCAAATTTTAAGAGTGGTTTGTTGAAATACCTCGGTTAACCTCTCCTCTATACTTCGTCTGAACTTTAATTAATTTGTGAATCTTAGCTTGAGTCCGTATTAATGATTCAGAAGATTCATCTTGTCGCCATTAAAGAGAATAATATTTTTTTTGTAGGAAATCAATTTAAAAGGGCATTGATGAACTCATATTTCATAAACTTATTATTTCTTACATGAAGAAACACCTTACGTTTACTATTATATTTATTATATTACATAAAATATTGATGGATCAACTTGAACTTTTGGAGAAAAAAAAAATTACGGGCTAATAGCCTGGGGCTACATACAAAATTTGCATTTTGAATCGTCCACGCCGATTCAGAATGCCCTAAATTATAATATGGCAGAGTATGGAAAGATGTTTTGTGGATGGTAGCCCTGCAGTAATATCATTTCACTTGAGCCTAAATAACACATGTACAATTCTGAAAGGATCTGGGTTATATCTCAAATATCAACTTATGAAAAATTTAAAGGATTTTTATGTCGAGTGTTTAAGTACTCCGACAAGCCCCAAAACTAAGGGATGGAGCCAAGAATTTGGGGTAGTGGAGTTAGTAATCAGAAACGCACTTTATCTTACTCTTATTTGCTAATTTAATAGATAAATACTCACTACTTGGTTGACAGCCCTTTGGGAAGAGTTTAACACGCTAATATTTCTCCACATTCATGAAATACGCATAGAGGTTTACAAATATGTATTTGTAATATAAGAAAATGCAATTGCAAATTTTAACTTCTTTAGAATTCAATGGGAATTATCGACGTGTATTGACTAGTTGTTAGTGAAATTCTAATGCTAGGAGGAGGGCAAGTTTATAATTTTAGTGAGTTTGCTTCATATTTGGGACAATTTCATTAAAATTGTGCAGTTAAAGTACTCCTAAAATACACTAAAATTATGCTAGAATTAATAGGTTAATGCGAAAGTCAATGGGGTCAAGTGATCACTCCACTTGACCATTTGTGGCTCCGCCCATGCCAAAACTCATACTTCTCTCTGCATGTTACTATAAAGGTGAAGGCCCAAGACCAATCTTCAAATGGGCCGCAAGATTCACAAGAAGGAATCAATTACTTGGAATGATTTCTCTTTTTTGAACATCAATTACTTGGACTTGAAATGAGAATCCACTCTTTTAATACTCTGTCGCTCTAGAGCAACCCATAAACATAGCACTGATGTTGAAAACAAGCCCATAAACATACTTGACTCCATTTCACTTTTGGCCCAGTGGTTTCAACCTCAATTCAAGACCGAAGGAAGGCCATAACATTGCATCTATCTCTTTTCAAAGCAAATGCATGGAAGAAAATTTTGTATGCCGGTAGGGTACCACTCTGTCACGCAGACGTGGTGCCCATGACCAATCACAAGCTGCCAGCTATTCAAGCTGGGCCCCATTTTCCACTCAACCTATTTTTGGTTAACACTCCGTGTTAACAGATGTTTCTCTCTCTGCAGTAATTTTCTTCTCTTTCTTACTATACTCTCCCTTGCAGTTGGGAAAGAAATTTTCTGTTTGGGTTTCTGTATGTAAATTTAGCTTTAGTTCCTTTTTTTTTTTTTTTCATGTAATCTTAATTCCTTTTCTTGAGAAATAGGAGTATATGACTTGCTAAGCTCAGTTTGTGTTCAGAGTAATGAATGTATGTTTCATTTAGATGTATATTTGTAGCACGTCAGAGCTGTAGTGGATGATTTTTTTTTTGTTAAAAATGGGAGGATGATGTTTTGCCCAGCAAATGTCTAGTTGGGGGTTGGGTTTTTTTTTTTCTTTTTCTTTTTTCTCATTCTGTCATGGTTGGAGATTCAGTAATAAGTTATAAGTCATATCTTCATATGTGGAGTTTTCGATTAGTCAGATTTTAATTCCAATCCAACTTCAATCTCAGTTGAATAAGGGTCATTATACTAGCCACCAACTAAAACAAAATGAAGACGTTAAAAATTACTCTACACTTGAAAGAGATTTTGCTCCTCGGTCTTTAAGTATAGAACCATAAAATCAAAAAAGAAAAATAAAATATGCTCTGTTCTTCCCCTGTAAATTCATCAAATCTTCGAGTCTTGCGGCGCTTTTCTGGATTGTTTGCTTCCTCATCCTTGATCTTTCTGTGCTGGTGGTTTTCGGCATCATTTTAGCCTCTACCAATTGGTTTACGGTGTGGAAACTAATAACGATTCTGGTGGTGGGAGCTAGAGGCTGATGTGATTAAGAGATCCAAAAACAGATTCACGGATTAGAAAGAATAAAACTTGGCTGATTCACGGATTAGAAATAAGAAATAAAGAAATATGTAACAGTATTTTACAAAGCAGAAATGATCACAGAATGGCTGATGTTACTTTTTTTTTTTTTTTTGTGGTGATACCAAGTGTCCCGGTCAATTTTCGCGTATCTGGACTAATCCTAGGTCTAGACCAATCCCTCTATCCACTAGCGGGGGCCCCATTTAAAATCAGAACAAAACTCTGTATGGACTGGCCCCAAAAGAGTTGATAGCACCTACGAGATTTCGAACATGAAGTATGCTATCAAATACACCCTCCAAATCCCTCCCTCCTTCAAAAATCATCCACACCACATGCAAATCCACCATTCTAAGGAAGTGGCCCACCCTCATTACAAATTCACCCAAAATCAAATCCGCCATCCAAACGGGCTGATAATGTGTTGGTGGAAGTTTTTGCAATTAAAGTCACACAGAGAGAATATACACATATCATACAACTCACGTTTTATTTAAACCAAATAAACACTACAACGTTACAGCCTTTCTCTCGCCTCACAATATCTCACACACAGCACACTCTCTCACAAACATAGACTTATTTCAGATGTGAGGAATTACAATTCTCACAGTTACACAGACTTATTTAGATAGACAACGGTTACAACAATTCTAGTTAAATCATCAACAATGTTCACGATCATGGGAGTTTAATTATTTAATGAAACTGCGGGTGAAATTAGTAATTTGGATCCCAAAAGCAATCAAAGCCAAACAGAAACCAATGAATGCCCACGGAGAAGCAACATACGTACGTCTCCAATATGCCATATACCTCGGCCAGAAACGCTGACTATACTCAAATGCTCTTTGGCAGGCATCCTCGAAAAAAAACCTTGCAACGACTTCCCTGCACAACTTGTTTAATAGATCAGAGACAACCTCGTCCGTGCCCAAGAAGTTGCGTATAACATTGGCTTTACTAAGCACTTGGACGTCCTTCTCAGAGTTAATTAACACGTCCATGAGTTTCGCGTATGACGTGATGTACCGCGAAACCCCAGGGCGAAATTGTTCAAAAGCAATGAGGTTCCTGAGGAATGGCTCTGTGGGATCGTGTACATTGAGAGTCGGGATTTCAAATGTGGCCCTATAAAACCACCAGCGTATGCCTTTAGGTTCAGTGAACTTGACGTCTAATAGATTGTTTCCCTCAACGGATACAAACTTGACTCCTCCGTATTCGAGCTCTGATGCACGAACCTTACATGTACTAAACTTCTTGGGGGCAACCTTTGCAGGATTTTCCTTATCCTCCCCTTTATTACTTGGACCGTAATGATCGTGTAGTAAATGGAGAATATGTTCGTACTCATTATTAGCTTTCGTTATCGCTTTCTTTTCCTGCTCATTTTCTTTTGCAGAACCACAAACCCAAAGGATATGACAGTCGCTAAGCGAACAACAACTAGTAGTTTTCTTCTCGCTACCACTATTTTTGCCTTCTGGACTCATAATGTCGCTGAAGTACCAAACGACGTACTCCTTGAGCGATAACTTCTTTCCCCCCGGGATCTGATCCACTGTGAGTTTGAACAAATCCTCAAGCACGAAGAAAGGAATCTGGTTCTCGAAGAGTATCAAGTCGTTCTTGATAATGCTGGCAAACAAAATATTATCCAAAATAGGATCTAAGTAGATTGGTTGTTCGCCGCTGCCACTGCTGCCATCCTCTCCTTCATTAGCGGGCTGTTGAACACTGCTACACTACTGATATATGCTCACTACTGAATTTGCTGTGTTGTATTCTGGAAATAGATTTCAAGAGCTGATACTATGTGTAAAGAGTAAAAAATACTTGTTATTTGCTGGAAATATGAACCCTATGCTGAAAATATGAATGATGGTGCTGAATCTGAGTTTAGAGTTGCTGAAAATGGTGTTTTTAGGTGCTGAAAGTGTGAAATAGTTGCTAAAACTGTGTGATTACGTGCAAATCTGTTTTCTATTGCTGAAAATGCCATTTAAGCCTGAAAATGTTATTGTATCCACTGTTTAGATACAGAAAACTGGTTTTCAGAATGCCAGAATGAGTTTTAGGTTGTTAAAATTGCTGGTTGGTTGCTAGAAAACTGATTTAATTTGGATGCCGAAACTGCATCGCTGAGTGCTGAAACTACACTTTTAAGTGCTGAATCTAACTTGTTAAGAGCTGAAACTTGCCGGAATTAGAGCTTAGTTGCTGAAAGTGTTGTTTTTGTCTTGCAAATGACTTCCTTAGCTGTGTTGTAAATAGTTGTTCAACTTCTTGCGGGAAATACATACTTCATTGTCAAAAACAGAGGTTTAGGTGCAAGAGAATGGTTCTAAATGCTGAGATAAAGATCTAAGTGCAGGAATACCTGGTCATACTTGTTAGAAGTAGGAAATCAGATGCTATAGCCGATAGGAATTGACCTAATCGCTCATTTTTATAAGCATACAACATATATACTTCTATGTGGGATTTATGTACATACTAGGTGAATTAATAGCCAAGATCTCATGATTGAAATTAGAATTTGATTGTATTTTTTGTGTCTATGTACAGATTGACCACTGTGAACTTCTACACAGCTCGAGTATACTTTTTGGCATATGGATTCTTTTTATTGGGACGACGATTGTTCGGATATAAAGTACCCTCCCTGTTACGTTGTAAAGAAGTATGCTTTTGGCATATGGATGCTTTTTGTTGGGATGCCTGACTAGTTGGATTTAAACCTTACATATTATGTCTCAAAGATTTAAGCTATTTTGAGGGTATGTGTATAAAAGGTGATGTTTATTGCATTATGACTAGGCATATATGAATATTGTGTATTATGGTGACTGTAAGGACATCATATGATGATTTTGGACTTCAATCGTTAAAGTTTAGATTGTGTTCATTGGCTATTTAAATTTCATTCTTGAATGGTTTGGGGCATTAATTTAGAGATTGTATATATATGTGTGAATGCATATATAGCTATATGGAATGCAAAGGTTATGGAGATTTATTTGACCCTGTATGAATTCCATTTCACATGAGAAATTACTCATTTTGTGACCAATCCGAAGTATAACTTTGGTCACTAACTTTGGTCACTGAAGACAATTGTTTAGTGACCAACCTACCGGTAGGGAAAGGGTAGTAATTTCTCTTATGACCCCATCAGTGACCAATTAATTTGATTGCTAAAAACTGTTTTCAGTGACCAAATAATTTGACCGCAAAAAATAGCCTTTTGGTGATCAAAGTTCATTGACTAAAAAGTCAACAAATATCCAACAGTGACTGCTAGTAAGTCACAGAAAACAATCTTTAGTGATCAAAAGTTCTTGCTGCCAAACTTAGTTGGTCAGTGTAGGATACAAACAGTCACTAAATTTTAGTCACGGAAGAAATGTTTCAGTGACCAGATTAGAATTGATCACCAAAACCTTTCAGTGACCAGGGTTCTGTGACTAAGTTTTGGTTAGTCACTGTAGATTTTCGGTGACTAAATATGGACTTCTGGTGACTAAATTCTTGATCACTAAAAGTGTAATTTCCTGTAGTGGGTGGATATGGATTCGGACGATTTAGTTTTGTAAGAAATCAATTTAAAATAAAAAATGATATGTGCAAGGAAGATTTGCAAGGAATTGCGCAAGGAAGTTCCTATGGGGCCTTGTACGGATCCCAAACGGCTGATCCGAGCCGCTCAAAAAATTTAAAAACACATTTCGAGTGGGCTTGCGGAAACCAACTCCATCCGATATGTGTGGATGCTTGATCCAAACATTCATTTTTTAATGGCTCGGATGAAAAAAGAAAAATGAAAGTTTGGATCGAGCATCTAAACATATCGGATGGAACTGGTTTTTAGCACGCCCACTCAAAATGTGTTTCTAAAATTCTTGAGCCGCTCGGACTAGTCGTTCGAGATCTGTACTGGACCCCGCAGGGCCTTTCCTGCGTGATTCCTTGCAAATCCCTTGCATATATCATTGCTGATTTAAAATGGCATTGATGGAGTCATATTTCACACTTATATTTTTACAATAAGAAACACCTTACGTTTAATATCATATCCAAAATATAGTATGTATAATGTGGGATCAACTTAAACTTTTGGGGGAAAAAATAAGAAAAAGAAATATTCCTTGTGGGCTTAGCCCTGGTCTACATACAAAATTTGCATTTTGAATCGTCGACGTCTGATGAAGCGATTTCTGCCAACTCCTCAATCAATGACCTGCAATCACAAAACAAGAACTAGGGCACCGGTGTGGCTGAAAGGCCTCCGATGCATAAGTTAGTTGTTTGATTGTAAAGCAGAGTGGAAGTCACCGAGTGGATTGTGTTTCGCACCTCACTGGGATCTCGTTGGTCCCTTTTATAGGCAATCGAAGTAGTAGAGTCCTACTGGGGACCAGGGACCGTGATTCCCGCTTGATAAGGTTTATCTCTAGGAGTCTTGGCGCCCATAGGACTCTCTTTCAAGATATATTCCGTTATTTGGATCCGGATAAGTTTCCCTAACCCCCTCGGGGTTATCTACGGAGTGTAGGACCTTCTGGATTAGGTTCAAGAAGACTCACAATCTCATTTGAACGGCTCGGTATCACAATGCCCGAGCTATGTTATTTTGACGAGCTGGTCTGTCAACCTGAGCTCGTAGGCAGGTCAGTTCGGGCCCAACAGCTACTCCCCAGTCTCCGAGAATCTAATGAGATAAGGCCAGCAACCGTTTTTTGTACAGTTTGGCGGTTTCCCCTTTATCGTGCGTCGTGCACATTAAATATGGATGTCAGCGGTCATGTCGTGGGACAGGTGGCACCATCATTACCGCAAGTCGTGCAACTCTCCGACGGTCAAGATTAATTCCCGAAAAGGTGAAGAAAACGTTTGGCCCTTCGTTTCATTTTGAAAAAGAATTTTGCATCATCTTCCTCTTCTTTGCTCAGGCGATTTGCAGAAAAAAAAATCCTAGCACCCCTCTCGCCCTAGAATAGTTCATCTTAGGTATGTCTTTTCTCCTTCACCTCTTCATTTTATGTACTTTGATCATTCCGGTAGACCTGTTAACCCTGTAGAACCAATTGATCCAGAATGGCCTACTCCTAGCCGCTTTCCCTTCTCCAGAATACTTTACTACTTAGTTAGACATTATCATTCCCCCCAAGTCCTTGATTTCGTTCCTTCCTCTTTCTTCCAACATGACGTTATCGACAAATACATCTACGCCTTTTCAGAGGACTATGGTTACCTTTGTGCCAAGTCCATGGAACAAGACGAAATGGAACTCAAACCCAAACTCGAAACAAACACGGAACCCAATCTCTTTATAAACTTGTACGAGGAAGAGACTGACGACGACTGCCCTCCATTGCTAGGTAGAGGCGGCAGAGCTCTTCCTCCGAGAACCCCGTTCACTACCTCAACCTTCAACGATCTCCTCATGGCCCAGCTAAAGCAGTATTCCGCCAATTTGATTAGGTCCACTATCACAAGAGGGGATTTAGAAGCCCTTCGAGACAAATACCAAATTCCTTAGACCATCACGCTAAGGCTTCCCTCCGCAACCAAGTATGCTTGCACTTACGTGAGGGACGAGGTCTGCCTTTACCTGGGTGCTTTTGAAGAAGGCCTTTGTCTACCTTTCCCTGCATTGTCAGGGAGGTTTTAGAATTCTTTGGTCTTGCCCTTACTCAGATTGCCCCCAACTCCTGGTGACACTTGATTGGTTGTGCAGTGTTGTGGGAGGCCATGTCAAACGAAGGCTCCCACTTGACGGTTGAAGCCTTTATATACCTTTATCAGATGAAGAAACTCCCTGGCTCAGAGGGATGGTGGTATTTCAACGAGAGGGATGCCAAAAATCCCATCCTGACAAGACTTCCTTCCTCCAACAAAGATTGGAAGGATAAGATCTTCTTTGTAGGCGGGTATGGATGGGAATTCCCTGAGTCGGATTCATAGGTCGTGGGGAGTCCCCTCTGCTGAATGTAAGGCTTGTTTCTTAGTTGAATCCATGCGCAGTTACTACCTTATTTTAACGTTTTGCTCATCACGTTGCTTTCCTCTACACAGGTCGCGGACGGTTCCATGTAAGTGAGGAGAAGTTGGCAGAGGTCACCAAAGCTAGAGCGCAAGAGCTCCACTCAATCCAACTGCTCATCACTGGAGAGAACCTAGCCCTCTATCTGTTAGGTCCTGAAGTTGTAAGTAAAGCCTTAGCTTTAGAGAGAGGTATTGATTTACCCTTTGCTTAAAAGTTTCTGACTTTTCCCTTATTTTTCGTTTTGTATTTCAGCCGAGACCCAAGAAGATATGATTGGGAGGAAACTTAATAAGTCCTACCATCAAGAGCTTCAAGCTCAGAAGGTCGTGTCTCAAGGGGACATTTCTCGGAGAAGGAGGATTACTCCTCAATTTAATGTAGACTCTTTCGTTGACCCTGGCGTTACTGTCCCAGCTCATAAGGAGAATGAGAGAGAGAAAAAGAAGGATAAAGAGAGGAAAGAAAGAGAGAAGCGAGAGAGAGAGAGAGAGAAGAAGAAGAAGAAGAAGAAGAAAGAGGATGACGAACAGGCTGCCAAAAGGCAGAAAAATGTTAAGGGCTCTGGCCCTTCCCATGCCATACCGCAACAGCTTGATGGCGGCCCATCTTCTACTGGACAGGAGGTTTTGCCTGGAGAAGGTCAAGACCGCAGGGAGGCCCATAAGCCATAACATTGCATCTATCCCTTTCATAACATGCAAATACTTTTGGGTTGTTATTAATTGTGGATCACACAATGAATGATATTTTGTGATCAAAATTCTAACTGACCCCTCTACTAAAGATTGCTATTTTGCACACACATTTTGACACTCCATCTCAGTTCTTTAGAATCAAGGGCTGAGATTAGAATACTCTGATCTCCTCCCACCCCATCTTTACCAGAGTTCTCTCTCTCTCTCTCTCTCTCTCTCTCTCTCTCTCTCTCTCGCGTTTGATTTTAGCAACCCAGTTGATAAAATCATGGTTGATTTTAGCAACTGGATTGCTAAACTCAAACGGAAAACTCAAGCAGTCTCATTCGCTGGTAAAAAATATCCAACAACAAAAAAAACGCTAATTTTGACTTGTTGAATCAAGAAAATTGAAAAAGCTATTTCTCTACCTCTGATATATCAAAAGAGGAAAAGCCCACAAGCTCTAGTCCATACCCATGTCAAAACCTTGAATTCAAGCACCAAGAAATAGAAGGGCCGACAGTAGATCGAGACACATCATCTCTAGCCAATGAAACCAGCGCATTGAGGAGATTTATACCCATCTCGTGTTGCTTCGCAGGCTTTCGTACTTGAGTAATGTTGGAAGTTCAATTAAGGGTATACAACGCATTGGCAATATTAACTTAGATCATTACACCCTTTTCCTTGTGACATTTTTCTTAGTTTGCAATTGGTATTTTCAGGAGAGGACCCTTGCAAGAGACGCAGGTGCCTGAGATGGGTTCTCGGTTCCCAATTAAGTGTTAACGGTGTGAGAGAGAGAGAGAGAGAGAGAGAGATTACTCTGTTAAAGATGGGTGGGAGGAGAGAGGATATCTAATCTCAGCCTTTGATTCCAAAAGGCTAAGATGGAGTGTCAAAATTTGTGTGCAAAATGTGATTCTCCGGATCTGGCCCTTTTTTCAAAGTAAAAATACATGAAGAGCGATTAATGTAATCAAATGAGGGTTAGTGGACCAATGATCGATTTTAATGTCATGATCATTGATATTGAAGTTGTTACACAGTGTCGCTGCGTGCTCATTCGTTTTGATATTTTGGTTATTGGATGTAATTACTCGAACGGTAAGAGTAGATAAGTTTTTTTTAAAGGATAATGGAAAGAAATAAATTAAGCTTATATATGTGAACATAGAACTGATTGATTTGCGGGTAGCAAACAACTATAGTTATAGTTACTTGTAAGAGATCCTCATTCAACGACCACGCATGTCATAAGTAAGAAACTTGACCTAAATGTCGAGACATGTGATGAAGTGGGTTCTAGGAAGTAGTTTGTTACTCCTTAGCTTTGGAACAGTGGATCACCGCAAGTGCCGAAGTACTGTAGCTAATTGTGCAATAGCTAGGCAAGTACGTAGACTCCTGCCGCATGATTTTCTACGAGTTGCCTCGTTGTCTTAGCGAAATTCTCTCTTTACCAATGCTGCTTCATGTTGCTCTAAACATATCCTGGAGATACATTATTAATGTTCGCAACCAGATTATATGTATGTTCTACAGGAGCATCTATAACCATTACTTGTTTAATTGACTCAGAACTAGCTAGTTATTGAATATGCGTAAGAGGCTAAGCCTTGTGAACTTAATCCAATTATTGACTCTAATATATAGAATGAGTTTTATTTAAATTTTAACGAAATTAAGCAAGATTCATGTGCACTTAAAATTTAAACCCTTGTTTTACTGCTAGAATCAATAGGTTAATGTGAAAGTCAATGGTTCAAGTGACCCAACTTGGCCATGTGTGGCTCCACCCATGCCAAAACTCACACCTCAAGTTTTTATCTCTACATGTTACTATAAAGGTGATCTCCCTTTAGTGCATGAAGGGCCAAGACCAATCTTAAAATGAGCCACAAGATTCACATGAAGGAATCAATTACTTAGAATAAAGATTCACATATATACTTGACTCCATTTCACTTTTGGCCCAGTGGTTTCAACCTCAATCATCCTCAATTCAAGACCGAAGGAAGGCCATAACTTTGCATCTATCTCTTTCATAAAAAAAATTGCTTTTTTGGGTTGTTTAGCTTGGTCCTTTTACTATCTTATTTTGGAAAATTAGTGAGAGCTTCGCACGTCATTGTGTGTTCATTGTGGATCACACTATAAATTAAATGATATCTTGTGATGAAAATTCTACCTCTCTGCTCAAGATTGCTAATTTTTAATGTAAAACACAAGAAGAGCAAATGATGTTATCAAACGAGAGTCAGTGAACCAGTGATCGATTAATATTAGGATCATAGATATTGAAATTGTTACGCAATGTCGTCGCGTGTTCATCGGTTTTGATGTTTCTTTTTTTATTATTATTTAATAACTAGGTGTCTGAGCTAGTTTTCGCGCACCTCGACTAATCTTGGGAGACCAATTCCACCATCCACTAGCGGGGGCCTATTAAAAGTCAGAACAAAGCTCTGTATGGACTAGTTACAAAGGAGTTGATAGCACCTATATGAAGTTTCAAACATGAAGTTTTGATGTTTCGTTTGTTGTATGTGTAATATTAGAACGGCAAGAGCTAGGGATGGGCATGGGGATGGATTGGAGCCGGAGAGTACTATCTCCACCCCCAATCCCCAATCCCCAAACCCATTCTCCATATCCATCCCCTACCCGATCCCTAATGGAGCTTTATTTTCATCCTCCATCTCCATTCCAAATGGGAAACGAGAATTCTCACAGAGATTCGGGGATCCAATCATTTCTTTTTAAAAAAAAAAAAATTAGATTACTAGAAATCTAGAATTCCAATTACAAATTAAATGCTAAATACAAATTCTGTCTCGATCGACGAACTTTCTAAACTGGATCGAGAAGAAACTTTACACAATTGATTTCATCAATAGGAACAACAAAATCAACGGCTCGATTGGAAAAATATTATTTTTATTTTGCATTTTTCGTGTTTATTTTAAGAAATGCATATGATTGGTAGTTGAGTAGATGTCAACCTAGTTGGGATGTATTCAAATTATAGTGATGTGTTTCTTATTTAATCACATTTATTGAATTACAAAGTTCATCTATCAATAAAATATTTGGAGAAAATTTAGTGTGACCCTATATGTTTGGAGAAAATTTAGTGAGACCCAAAAGTTTCATAACTCATGAAAAAACTTCTATATTCGGGGAGGGGGCGGAGCGGGGTGGGGATGGATTGGGGAGCGGATTCGGAGCGGATCGGGGAGGAGACATGCCTATCTCCACTCTCTATCCGATCCCCAAACATTTTCAATTTTTTTTTTTTTATATCCTATCTAATCTCCAAACAGATCTCCATATTGCTAATCTGTTCGGATCGGGGATCGAATCGGATCCGAACGGGTCGGAGGAAATGACCAACCCTAGCAGGAGTAGATTAAGTTGTTGAAAGATAATGGAAAAAAATTAATTAAGCTTAAATATGTAAATATAGAACTGATTGTTCTACGGCTAGCAAACAACTATTGTTACAGGTAAGAGATCCTTGTTCGACTACCTCGCATGTCACAAGTAAGAAACTTAAACTAAATGTGGAGAGAGGTGATAAAGTGGGTTCAAGGAAGTAGTTTTTTACTCCTTGGCTTTGGAACAGTGGATGTCTAAGTGCCGGACTATTGTAGCCAATTGTGTAATAGCTAGACATGTACCTAGACTCCTGCATGAAACTACTGAAACCTCACTAATCATGCTAAAATGTATGATAATAGATCGAACTTCATAGTTAGTGCTGAAACCTCACTAATCATCATAAAAATGTATAATAAATGTATCAAATTTCTGAAAAATTAGTGAACACTCGCTAATAAGCGTACAACGCATAATAATTGATCACATTTCACAGTTGCATTTGAACTAGTGAAACCTCACTAACACACACAATAGCCTAGGCATCCACAAATCGTACCTCAACAAATCAGATCCCATTCAATACAATCAGAAAATTATGAGAAAATATTCTCCAAAAGCTCCATATCATTAAATATCTACACTCGAATCGTACATATTGGACTTTGATTTCTTGTAGCGGTTTCATTGAATCCAAATTTAGATCTGAACCCAGCTTTGATTTTCCGTCTAGCAGTGCACAATTTTTCATCGATACACCTAAATCGGTCCAAAATAAGCACCGATTTTACTTCGGTAGAGACCTCTCAGAGAGAGAGAGAGAGAGAGAAAGAGAGAGAGAGAGATGAGTGAAATTATAAATAACAGAGAAGGAAGACAGAGAAAAGGCCTTCTCTTAGGGAAGTTTGGACACATGAGAGAGGAGAGAGAAATTAAACCACCTTGACAGTTTGGTAGAAGACAGAGTATTTATGTCCAAAATAAGGAGAGAGTGTGGGTGTTTTGTCGTTTTGCTAAGTAATTAATATTAAAAGTAAGGGAATTTTGCTCAAAAGTTCTTTTCGTTGTCCTAATGCTGTGTTGGTATTAATTTGTTGCATTTATGACTAATTTCTCCACTGTTAAAGAACCCTAGATTTAATTGATAATACAAACTACCCTAATAATTATTACAAAATTTTAATATCGTCCTTGAATTTATTGAATTAATAGTTATCCTATAACTACTTCATTACTCATTGAAACCCCTACTTTACTAAACTATCAATTGAACCTTAAGGTTTACGAAATAACTCTTCAATTCGCAAAGAATTATCTACTGTTACAAAATTAACCTATGTGCTAAATCATTATGGAACCCAAAAGTTAGCAAGACAAATTCAAATACCTTATGTGTATTTCATTTGCTTTCATGAACTATTATAACTATAACAATATTCAATAACTCTGCTTAGAAATATATTGAGATGATACTTAAATATTAGAGTGACTTATGCTCACTGAGAGTTTGGTTTATGAGCTTAGAATGAACAGATGGACGTTTATTAAATTAAAAGTTGGAAAGATAAGAAAGCCTAGGGTAGCATAACAGAGCCTACTGAGGTCGGCCGATAGAATCCTTGTATTATTGTTGGCAGCCAAACCAGAATTCTTGTCAATTGAATGGATATGAGATTTTTTATTTTTTTTTGGTAAATAAAAGGATATGAGATTATTTGGTACGAAACACTAAATCTGGCGTTATGTGATTTACTTTATATGCACAATTGGTGATCTTCCTTTACTGCATGCAGGCCCATGACCAATCTTAAAATGGTCCACAAGATTCAAAAAGAAGGAATCAATTACATTTTTTTAACCAAAAAAAAGAAGGAAGAGGACAACCAACTTAGTAATTCCCTTGGATGTGAAATGATCGTAGGGGCTTGCGACCCACTATAAAATGTTCGGTTCACAAGAAGGAATCAATTACTTAGAATTTCTCTTTTTGTGAACTTCAATTACTTGGAATTGAAAATAAGTATCCATTCTATTAATACTCCCTCGTTCTGGAGCAGCACATAATCGATCACTGATGTTGAAAACAAGCCCAAAAACATACTTCATTCATCCTTTAAATTTTCTTGAATTCCTAGCATTTTACATGTCGAATTCCTAGTATCTTACATGTGCGTGAAAATCCAAAAGTTTCTGACAATTGTTAGGGCTGCAAACGAGCCAACCCAAGCCGAGTTTTGTTGAGCTCAAGTTCGTTTGGCTATAGCCAAGCTAGCCCTTAGCGAGCCAAGCCCAGTTTATTTACCAAACAAGCCTCTATAACGAGTCGATCAAGAGTATAAATACGAGCCAAGTTTTACAAGCCTTGACGAGGTGCTCCCGAGCTGCATGGTTCTTTTGTATCCCAAACTACTGTATACCAGTTCATCACATTAATTTTGATACCACAACATTTGTTTGTTTATCAATTTTTTGTCTTGAGATAAAGGAATTTTGAACAAATATTATGAATTTCTACACAAATATTAATATACATGCGGATGTTATGAATTTCAAGCAAAATATATTAAAGCTAGCTTAAAGCAATTAAGGAGGTGCATACCCTCCGCACAGAGTTTTGAGCTACTTGGTTCTTTTGTAGCCCAAAGTATTGTATACCAATTCATCACATTAATTTTGAAACCATAACATTTGTGTGTTTATCAATTTTTTGTCTTGAGATAATGGAATTTTGAACAAATGTTAGGAATTTCTACACATATATTTTCCGCATCTAAATAGCGATAGGTATTGTGACATTAACCTACAAGAAATTTGCCTCCCCCCTTTAAAGATTAGTTCTTTCTTTCTCATAGCATTGTGTGGAAAATGTCTTGACAAGATTAAACTAAGAAAAGATTAAATTAATCACAAAAGAGGAAAAAATCTCCCTCAATTCCCTCATTACAACCATGTGGAGTTTTGGCCGATAGCTTGATAGATTAGTTTATAATACAAAACATAATACTTCCATATGATTAATGTTGGTAAGCTTTGAAAACACTCCCCCTCAGTTTCCTCTTTACAGACGAATTGTATACGTGGCTCACTAGAAGATACTCAAATGAAGAATAATATGGGGCACATGATTAACGTTTGCTATGATAATAAGATTTGTACCTACGAAAGAAAAAGTAAGTAAAATTTACATTTAGCTTGTGTCTTTTTCTTTTTAAATTAAATCGTTCAAATCGTTGCGTTTAGATGACAAAGGAGGAAATTAAGTTAACATGCAAAACTAATAATAAAGTGGGACATAGATACCACTGATGGTGATAGCCAAGATGACAGGACTATTCTCACCATCACATTTGACTAAGGTTCGAGTCTCAACAAGGGGATATGTACTTGGACTACTGTCATCTAGTACTTAAGTTGTGCTGTAATGACAGCCTGTCCTCATGAATAGTAGTTATGGCTGAAATCGGATATTCTACAATGGGTCAAGAGCCTTTATGATAACGCTCTGGGGATTGCTATACACGCTCTGGGGATTGCTATACACGTTTGCCCACTCCCACCCATTTTACAGAACAAAAAAAGGAAGTAAGACTTAGATGATTCCAGGGATGATGGGTCAAGCTATAAATAGTTCAAAGAGTTATCTATAAAGAGATGTGTTAAAAAAATGGAAAATGGAAATCTAACATTTACCAACAAATTGGTGCAATCCTGATGGAAAAGTTTGCAAATTAACCTGGGTTCCATAATTATTTTCTGCTAATGGAACACATAATTATTTTCTTTTCATCTCTTATCAATTGAACAGGATCTAAAAGTGATACCGTGGTTAACCTCTCCTCTACACTTTAGGTTGTGAAACTTCTCTTGGGTCCGTATTAATAATTCAGACAATTTATCTTGTTGCCATTAAAGAGAATAATATTTTTTCAAGAAATAAATTTAAAAAGGAATTGATGAACTCATATTTCATACTTATTTTTTTCACAAGAAGAAATACCTTAAGTTTAATATCATGTATACAGTATACTATCCATATTATACTACGTACAATATTGGATCAACTAGAACTTTTGAAAAAAAAAAAAAGAAAGAAAGAAATTCTATGCTGGCTAGCCTAGGGCTAGATACAAAATTTGAATTTTGAATTTTCCTCGCCGATTCAGATTGCCACAAATTATAGTTTGGCAGAGTATGAAAATATGTTTTGTTCATGGTAATCCAGCGGCAATGTCACTTGAGTCTAAGCAACACATATACAATTCTTAAAGGATCCCTAGCAGATATCTCCAAAATATAAGCCGAAAATGCTACTAAAATCCCATTTGGGTTGTCAATTAGGGAGGAAGAGGACAAAAAACACAATTTCTAATGTGTAAAAGTGCCTTGAAAAGTGTTAAAAGTGCATCGAAAACTATATTTTTTTTTACAACCAATTAATTGTTATTAGCGTTTACCATAAAGATCCATTCTCTTTTAATACTCTCGCGCTCTAGAGGAGCCCATAAACATATATATCCCTGAAGCCCATAATTATACTCGACTCCATTCCACTTTTGGCCCAGTGGTTTCAATCCCAATTGAAGACCGAAGAAGGGCCCATAACATTGCATCCATCTTTTCATAACAGGCAAATGCTTTTGGGTAGTTTGGTAATTTTACTATCTTATTTTGGAAAACTAGCTAGTGAGAGTTTCGCATGTCATTGTGTGCTCATTGTGGATCACACAATGAATGATATTTTTGATGAAATTCTCACGGACCCCTCTCCTCAAAATTCTTTTGTTTTTTTTTAGAGTAAAATACATGAAGAGCAAATAACATAATCAAATGAGAGTCATTGAACTAATGAATAATGATCGATTAATATCAGAATCATTGATATTAAAGTTGTTACGCAACGTTGTTTCGTGTTCATTGGTTTTGATGTTTTGGTTATTGTATGCTTAATTATTGGAATAGTAAGAGTAGATTAAGTTGTTAAAAGATACTAATGGAAAGAAATTATTTAAGTTTAAATATGAGAACATATAACTGATTGATTTGCGGCTAGCAAATAATTATAATTGCAAGTAAGAGATCTGCATTTGACGACCTCGCATGTCACAAGTAAGAAACTTGACCTAAATGTGGAGAGAGGTGCTAAAGTAGGTTCAAGGAAGGAGAAAATTTTGGGTACGGATTGTGTAGGGTCGTAGGGACACGTGGTGCCCAGCACCAAATCCGAGCCGTCCAAACACGTTTTGGATGGCTTATATCTGAGGGTGGCATTTTTTTAATTTTTTGGAGCAAATTTACCCCATCAGATCTGAGTCGTCCAAAACGTATTTGGACGGCTCGGATTGAGTTCCGCGCACCACGTGTTCCTACCCAATCCGCACCCAAAATTTTCTCTCAAGGAAGTAATTTTTTACGACTTGGCTTTGGAACAGTGGAACACCACACGTGCCAAGGAGTCTGTTAATAGCAAAGCTTCGTGTATACTAGCCTATAAGAGTTTACAGCACGTAAGTGATTTCGAACCCAAAAATATTTGGATAGAGCAAGCCATTATTCTCATGTCTTGATCGAGTGGCCAACGCTCATGATTCATTAATGAAGTTTTTAGTCTGAGCTGAGTTTTTACTAAGATATTTTTCGCATTTTTGATATTTTTATACTCTAAGTTGTTAAATCAGTTGATGTATGTAAGAAGATTGATTTGACGCCTTGTTTTTGTTTTTTTTTTTCAATCGGTAGAAGAGAGCAAATACAAAGCCCAATAACTTAACCAATACAAACCGTTACAGGATATATAAACAAAGAAAGAAAAAACCCTTACATGTAGGAGGAGAGATTTGAACTCCTAACTACCTTTTTAGATGCAAGAATTCGTGGCCTAAACTGAGCTAGCCTAGTTGGTTAACTTGTAGGCTAAGAACATAAAAAATAATGAAAATATTGTACCGGAAACTCAACTTGTCCTTGGAATTGGGTTTGGGCACTAGATACCAGTCTAATAGCTACTATTACCCAGATTTTTACTCGAGGAGATGTTCCGAGTATCTCACGAACGAAATCAAATGCCTTTTCTTCTTCTCCCTTCCATCCAAGTATCTCACGAATGAAATCAAATGCCTTTTCTTCTTCTCCCTTCCATCGACTATAGATGTGCCGACTTGCTATGTTGTATCAATCTATTGCAGGCGAATTGAATCATGACCAATGCCAAAGGTACCATTGTGACATCGATCCGCTTATTCTCCTCCGAATTTTGGCTTTCTGATCCTCTTTTTGGAACTTACTGATTATACAATCATTTGTTGCATGCCAGTGGTTTTTAATATCACTACCGATGAAGAAGATCAAATAAATCCTTACCTTTACATATTTTCCATTCACTTGTCAAGAAATTAGTATAGAAAAATTATTTGCGAGAAAATTATAGTGAATGTAATGGAAAATGAAAAGTATTTTCCTTTATGCATTCACTTGATAGATAAAGGTTATGAATTATTTAAATACTAGTTTAACCATTAAAACCAACGCAGGAACAATATTCTTGCAAAATGTTACTCCTATGGTTTTTGCAAGACAAGTTTTGAGGCAAAAGTAATCGCGTGAAAGTTTGATACATGGGTCCCAAAACTTAACATGCTACTAGACACATTAAAAATGTAGGAAAGTCGAACATTTTTTGTACTTTACGTTGTTTGCGATTGAACTAGCCCAATGGTAGTGTTGCGCATAGGATGTTTGTAAAAACGCCTCTTTGAATCCCAAATTCTAGATGGCCAGTATGTCTTCCCTCAATGGCTCAATTAGAACTGGTGAGTTGTGAAAATTTCATTTTGGTAACAAGTCATTGTTTCACGTCTGTTTCAAATAATTCGGAAGTTCGACTTTCCTTTTTTGGGTATCTACTCCAATAGGATTGAACTTTTTTATTTCTTTTGTAGGATAAGATCATAGGAAGAGCATGGCATATATTTACGCCAAAGCTGCTAAAGGCATGGGATACTTCGTGTGATAATTAAGAACTCATTGAGACATAAAGCTACTTGTGTCTATACAGATTAAGGTGAGGTTTGGCCTAATAAGTTGGCTGACTTATTTTTTCGTCTTTATTTGATTTTTTTTCACGTTTTTTAGTTTTTCATAAACCTTTTGTATATTATTCGTTCATCTCGGCGAGAGGAATCAAAAAAGTAAAAAATTATGACGGAAGCTTAAATTTTTTTGAATAAAGACAAAAATAAGCCAAAAAATCAGTTTTTTACACTTTTTTTTCGATTTTATTCAAAAAATTGAAGGTTCTAATCATAATCTCTTACCTTTTTGGATTCCTTTCATCGAGACGAACCAATAATACTCAAAAAATTGATTCAAAACTAACAAACGAAAAAAAAAATCAAATAAAGTCAAAAAAAAAAAAAGTTAAGCCAACTTATTTAGCCAATGCATCTGGCATTTCTCATTCCGATACTAATTCCATGGTCATTCTCATTTAGTTCGTGATCTCTTAATTTTGGCGACAATTTATGGAAACCGGAGATTTGGATTAACATTGTTTGCCAACTTCAAGATTTGCTTCTTAAGTTATTGCAAACTGCACGACCCACTTCGCATTGTGGATCTGGGAACTTTCCTAGTATTTTCCGTTATTCAGCTCCCATTCTGCGCTTTATATGACTCATTTGGCAATTGGAATTTTTATGGTCCATTAAAGTTAGTTAAATGTTTGAGCAACCAAATGTTTATTGTTTTTGACAAAAATATTTTTATGGTCCATTAAAAATATGTTGTTGTGAAAACACAGGGCAATACTGTTCAAAGGCAATAAGGGTTCTGAGGAATGGCTCTCTGGCCCTAGAGTCGGGATTTCGAAAGGAGGTCTATGACACCACCAAAATGGTTCAGGTTCGCTGAACTTGACCTTGATTAGGTTTTTTCCGGTACCGGGTACGAATGACTCCTCTGTTGTCAAGGTCTGTGATGCAGACAAGGGCAGACCGACGGGGTGCCAAATATTCCCACTAAATATACTAGTTGTACAAGTTAATTTGAAAAAGTTCTATAGAATCGGTCCCTGTAAGTCCCTTGAATGAAACAATGAATTCATAAAGTTGAAATATATGTGTGAAAAAATTCTTTAAAATTTCAAGCTATGAGCCACTTTTGTCATGGGTATGAATTAAATAACGGGTAAGTATATAATACAGACAATCTTGTCTCCTTCTCGAAACAAGCAAGTAGCAAAATTTCAAGCTATGAGCCATTTTTTGGTACTAATGTAGATGCACATCTAGTTCAGGACCCTGCTGAGTAAGAATTGTTTGTCCCCTCCATTGGTCTTGCATAAGGCATGAATTCAATACGTTCATTCTATATTATATGATCAGGAGGAAGGTAATCATCGTGTAGCATATGGAGAATACATTCATTCTAACACAACTTAGCCATACTTGTAGATAGAAACATATCTCACGCACTTCAACCAATCTAGTTGAACACAATCATCAAACAAGTACTTCCTCCACCTTTTACAACTCCGCAAAACACCCACATGATGACTACTCAAAAGGTTCATCTGGATTTTTTGAGACACAACATTACGTAGGAAGTACGAACATTAGAAAATACTCAATTATCCCACACAATTTGTCAAAGGAAGCCGAGGATGAACTGTGTAACGCCTATTCCAAAGGCGATAAAACCAACACAGAAGGCAATGAATGTCCATGGAGAAGCGAAATATGTGCGTCTCACGTGTGCAATATTCTTAGGCAAACATAGCTCACTGTAGTCTTTGGCTCTCTGGCACTTTTCAGCAAAATGAAATTTTCCCAGTACAACTTCCTGACAGAGGTTGTTCAAGAGATCAGCGGCATCTTGGTTGGTGGCCAAATAGTTATGGATGATTCCATCATTTGCAAGCACTTGGACATCTTTTTCCCGGCCTTCTGAGGGTAAAATGGTCATAGATTTTGATGTACAAATCATCTTAGGTTCAAACCACTTGGGTTAGAAAGTAGACTTGACAAGTTTTCCAACGCTTCAAACCATGCGCAAAACGGAGTTCGGTAGCACCCGGAGCAGCCCTGCAAAGTTTCATATATTGTTCTGTCTCCTAATCCAGGCGCCTGGATTACCCTATTCCAAGCGCCCAGACTCAATCCAGGCGCCTGGATTCCCATTCCGGGCACTCGAACTCAATCCAGGTGCCTGGATACCCCAATTCCAGGCGCCCGGATTCACTCCAGATACTTGCTGTCCAAGGTGAAATGGGAGGGAAGGAGCGTCTTGGAGGATTTTTTGAGGATTTTCTACAGAAGTTTGTTAGAGAGAGCGGAGGGAAAATAGCTTGACGCCTAGTTGACCCCTAAGCCATCCTAGGGGTTCATTTTGGACCTTTGGTGCCTATAAATAACCACTCCCTTCTCCATTTGAAAGAGGATCAGCTCTCTCCCTCATTTTCTTTACTGTTATGCTGCTGAAATTCCTCCAGAAATTCCATTCCACTTCATCCCACTCAATTCCATTCATTCCCAACCATCAAACCCAATCTATTTCCACTCCAACTCAACCTATTTTCATCTCCCATAACCAAATCCCAACTTCAATATCTATAATCCATCCTCTATAGCTCCAGAAACTAAAATCCAATTCACTCAACCACCAAACCATACCCAAACTAGTTTCAAAAGTTCATCAATCAAGCTTGTCAAGAACATGGATTGAAGGAAAATTTGTGCTTGATAAGTGTTCCAGGCGCCTACATTGAAGGATTCCAGGCGCCTATATTGAAGGATTCCAAGAGCCCATAGCCATTCCAGGCGCTTGGAGTGTCCTATTCCAGGCGCCCACATCTACTCCAGGCGCCTGGATTTGCCTAATCCAAGTGTTCAGTATGTAATCCAGGTGTGCCTGGCGTAATGTTTGAATGTCCATCCTGAGATCTTTCTATGTTAATTAGTCGTATTTTTTTTTTTTTTTTTGCATTTCATTGAAAGAAATCTCATTTTCATGCATTCATGACATTCACATAAGCATCCATACTCATTTCATTAATCTTGTTAATATATCTTTGTGCTCTCACATGAATATGTGTTTAAAGTCTATTCAAACGGTGTTTTCAAAATCCCTTAAGCATTTAGTAAAGACCGGTGGTTACACCAGGCGAGAGGGGTGCTTTAAATTCTTTCCCCTCTCGTAACCTAGCTCCCGGACCCAAGAAATCTCATTTTGCGAGACCAGTAAAACATTTTCCATATCAAGGGCAAAAGAGTCATTTTTCAAACCGGTTTCTCGGGTACGGTCCTCAAACCCGGGTGGCGACTCCCATTCAAACCGTTTTCCAGGCAACCGTTTTCGTGAGCATTTCCCGCGGGGTGTTCACATCATGCTCTTCTGGATACTTATGGACATAGTACCTGAAGAGAAGTTCAAGGATGAAGCAACCATTGATCAACGTCCTGTCTGCTGTGAGCTCCTCTTCAACGTACTCCACGTAGCATGCCTTGGCTTGATCTTCTAACTTTTTCATTTCAGCATAACATTTCGGTAGGGCAACCTGGTGGACATGTTGATTTCGTTTCTCAATATCCGGCAATTCATCTCCTTCCCAAATATCCGGTAATTCAGCGCCCGTTCTCCATAAGAGGTTATAGACATTTGCCATTTTGCTGTCCACCATGGCTCGCAATTCCAGGTGTTCCATATCGATTTGGAGAGGGCCGATAGGGAAGAGGCGAGGGGTGTAGGCACTTTCCTTCAGCTGAAATAGCTCTTTGGGCACCCTGAAAATACAAGCGGGAGTAGATTTATTAACTATGCCTGTCATGAGATCAAGCCAAAGCATTTGAAGAACCTTTTCCTTGTCAGGCCTTTCAAGGAGCTCCTTGCGATCCCAGTGCCTCATCCGCGTTGGGGCAAAAAATCTTGGTCCAGGCATATTGTCAGTCAAGACACTCTCCACAATGTCATTTGAGTGACTCGTTTTCAGTGTGTCACAATTACTGCTGTGTCAAAATGGTTTAGAACTTGCTGGGTTTGAGCCTCTTCCTGGGGTGTGTGGATTTGTGTATAGGGGGTTCATCCATATCTATTCATTGATGTCAAGTTTTGCGGACCAAGAGACAGATGAATCCAAATGACCGCCCTATTCATGTTTCAAATTTTCTCCTCTTCGATTAACCAAAAGTTGGTCATTGCCAACATTTTATTGCCATTTGTTAGAAGCCTTGATTATATTATCATTTAAGAAGCAGCTAGACTGCCTTTTGCTTTTAGATAAAGCCAGATCTACCTACCTTGTCTTTTTTTTTTTAATCAACTATATACCTTGCTTGTTATTATTTTCCCCCTTTCTATAACCACGTGAAGGTGTCTAGTTTACCAGGCTCAACGTGACTATTACAATTAACAAATAAATTTAGACTTTGTAACTCGAGTGACTGAGATTTAGCAGTTTACTCCTTGCGTATCAGGTTCGAAACTTCTTATGTGATATCAACGCTTGTGGAGCTAGTTAAAACGGTGTTTTGCCTTAACTTTAAATGTCTCCCGCTAGCTAGCGTGCCTAGACAACCCAAAAACATACCCACTTAGACTTGTTGTATGAACATGTAGGGTGAAATCTCTAATAAGGAGGTTGGCGGGTGATTTTGATGATTTGGAGGAAATTTTGACTCTTTTCATGTTCTTCCATGCTGTGTTCGTTTGGGTTTTGCTTCGTCGGTTGGTTTTTCTTTATCAGGTGTTTTTTAGCTTGGAGGTGGTGTTCTAAGGATGTTTGGCTTGAGTTTGTCTTCGGTGTTGCTGCCCTTGATGCTATTCTTTTTGTGCTCCTGTCATGTTTCTGCGTTGTGTTGCTTCTACGGCGTTGTTATAGTTCGTTTTCCTGGTTTGAGTGTTTGGGTGTTTTTGTTTTGAAGCTGCTGGTTGTGTTTGGCTGTAGGGTTTTTGTGTTGTTCACAGCCCTAACTATTGAGTAGCAATTCATCACATTAATTTTGAAATCATAACATGCATTTGTGTTATCAATTCTTCGTCTTAATATAATGAAATTTTGAACAAATATTATTAGTTTCTTTACGAATATTATGAATCTGCATGCGAATGTTATTTTTAAACAAAATATAATCAAACTTAAAACAATTTAAGAAGTTGCATACCTCCGCACCTAAATAGGGATATGCATTGTTAAATTTACCTCCTAGAAATTTGCCTCTGTGTTTTTTTTTTTTTTTTTGCCAAACGATAACAGATGATATTATATTTCCACCAAAACCATTACATCAAAGACGGGCCTTGTCCCTAAGTAAGGGATCAAGTAACCACGACGGCGGGCTATTAGTCCAGTGACTAAACCCCAAACCAAGAAGACCTCTACTTGCCAAAATATGAGCTACGGCATTACACGATCGTCGAGCAAAAGAAAAATAACAAGAATGAAACCCTTTGCTCAAAGCCTTAATATCATGAATAATAATTCCAAGCTCCTGACTAGTTCCAATCCTCCCATTAAGCATATTGACAATTGCCTGTGCATCACACTCAATTGCAACAGAGCCCAAGCCCAAGCCCAAGCCCAACCGGATCCCAAGCATCACTCCTTCCCGAATTGCCAAAACTTTTGCCACCGTGGAACTAGGGCAGCGAGGTTGTTTCCCCATAATACCAACAACAAACTTACCACTATGATCATGAACCACACACCCAACACCACCTGCATTAAACGCCTTTACCCATGCACCATCCACATTAATTTTGAATGACCTCTCCACCGGAGGCTGCCACCCTATGTTCACTTCCCCAATTATCAAATCTGTTTGAGCCTTCAACGGATTAGCTTCCAAAAATTCTTGAAAGCAAGCCGACGCTCGCTTATAAATAGCATTAGGAAGCATGAGTTTAGAATCAAACACAACACCATTCCTTCCCTTCCAAATGTGCCATAACACAATTGCAGTAAAAGCTAGGGATAACTCTCTATTAGACCCATTCGACCATCGAGAAGCAAAATTTCCCAAAAGCCAGAAAAAGAGCTAATCTGAATGTTATCAAAGTCAATTGAAGAGGAGACAGCCTCCACACTCGTCGGGCCAGAGGACAATCACAAAAAAGATGCACAATTCTGTAGCTCCATCACAAACTGGGCAACTGGAATTATCGGTAATCTTCTTGCGCTGAAGCCGCTCCTTGGTAGGTAGGATATTATGGCAACACTTCCATAGAAAATGTTGAATTTTCCTAGGAATATGCAAATGCCAAATACCCCGCCATCGGTTGGTTTCCACTTCTGTTCCTAGACCATTACCATCGCCCTCATGCCCTTCCGCCAAATGTTCTTGATCTTTCAACCCCAATGCTGTCATATATCCTGACTTCACCGAGTAATGCCCAGAATTAGTAAAATGCCACACTAACGAATCTGCCTTGTTCGTCCACGATAAAGGCATAGAAAGTATACATCGTGCCTGCGCAGCACCAAACATGCTGGAAACCATGTCCTCTTTCCACTTAGAAGTACCCGAATCAATAAGATTTTTAACGAGGCCAACTCCAACAGTGGTGACAGTTTGACTCGGTTTGAAAGCACCAGCCATTGGAATCCACGAATCCTCATTAATCCGAACCGATCCTTCATTACCAATTGACCATCTTATTCCAGCCTCCACCTGTCACACCCCAAAATGAGAAGTGACCGGCCGTGTGCCATGGGGCAAACCCATGGAACATGAAGCCTAAAATAAAAATAAGGTCGATAAACACCAAATGTCCATATTTTATTATTAACCAAAACAAAGCATGGGGAACACCATCCCATGAACCAAGCAATAAAAATTATTAACCAATGATAACGAAAATGCGATGTATCGAAAGGTTTGATATGAGTGGAAGCGAATAGATAAAATAATAAAAACTTGAATGCAACATCCTATGGAGGTTGACACAATAATCCCCAAGATGACACCAGAGTCCACATCTACCGACTCGATTTTCCTGAAAATGATGGTGGATAAAATCCGTCAGCTCACAAGCTCAGTGAATGGCAAAACATGTGTAATAAATACAGTTTCTAAAGCAGGGATAAAAATATATTACTATGTAAACATAATTTGGCATACGAGGTGTACCACAAAAAAACAATTTATATCAATCATTCTTTTTACCAATATCAAGTCTTTTTGGTGATCACAAAATGATATCCAACAACAATTGGGAACCACAACCAATACCAAATAGTACCAAGTGCCAGTGAACAAACATCTCAGAAATTGGATCCAATCTCGAAACTTAGAGTCACCACGAGTAGGCAGCCCGTGGAACTTTTCCCTAAGAACGATCCGGCAAAAGTCAGCCGTTGAGCATTAGGGTCACCGGCCAGGACACGGTCTCTTCCCTAATGGCCAGAGTCACCCGCACACAGAGGATTAATTTCCCTAGACTTTCAATAATAAATGTTCCCATCAATATCCACCAAGTTCTCACCAAAAGAATGTTTTTTCGCATGCCAATAGAGAGATCAAAAATAAACAATTCACGTTTGCAATAACCAAATGATAATTTTTTCCAAAAGAATATTTCAAGGGACACGTTGAGTTCGAAAATACGTAACATGTTTAACCACTCACCTGGACCCAAAAGGAATGAAACCCAAAAGGAATGAAAATCAGTCACGCGAAATGAGACTAACCCTGTAGCAAAAACGAAACCACATATAATCACCAACTAGATCAAAGTATACCAATATTATAATTCCTAAATCTAGGTCTCCATAACCATAAACCCCAAGTGGATTCGATCCCACCAATTGCATAAGGGAATTAATTATTGTCGGGCCACTAGTGTAAAACCAAGAAGCAAAACCCATTTATCAACTCTCAAATTCGATTGCCACATGCAATCTAATCTTAATCCAAGATTGTACCGTACCCCATACCCATGTACAGCAACAGTCCAACGGAAGAAAACTAAAGAGAAGGAAAAGAGAAATAAGATTGAAGAAGAACAAAACAACTTACCCCATCTCAACTAGTCGGTCGAAAACCGCACACTGCGGCTTTTCTCTTCCTTGACTCTCAAAGTTCTTCCAAATAATAAACCTAGGCAACTAGTAATTAGCTGATATAACTCAACTAACCAACCACTAAGCCATAATCCCCTAAATTATAGCTAATTAGGTAATTAGAGTTTATGTCGATAAGTTAGAAAAATAGATTACTTATTGATCAAATTCTAACATAATACAAATACAAATTTATATAATTAATCTAGTACCACTAATTTACCAAAATCAGTCCTACACATCAAAATTTACAATCATGCCATCAAAGCCTATAAGATGCACAGATAACTAACTAGAAAAGCCCAACTTCTAAATAATAATAATAATTATTATCATTATCAAGAAAATAATTTGGGGCGTAACATTATTCCCTCCTTAAAATAAATTTCGTCCTCGAAATTTGCAATACAAATATACTACAGAAGTCATCAAAATTGTAAGCAGGAGTAATATAATACCTTGAGCTAAGAAGTTTGCTGAAAGCCTTTTTTTTTTTTTTAAACCCATGTAAAATATTTATTGATTGGCAAAGCATCACAATCACCATTTTGTTGAAAGTACTTTGCGCCCGAATATTTAATAAATGAATTTTTTGGAGTTATACAATTCGTGCCGCGAAGCCAATCAAAAAGTCTCAATTCTTTATCACCACAAGAAGTCTAACCAAAAAAAAAAAAAAATTATCAGCAAAGATATAGTAATATAGCCAAGAGAGAGGATTACAAAGAAAACATTTTGGACATAAGTAAGGAGCCAGAACGACAGACGAAAGCACAGACACATGACTTACAAGACCAAACAGACGGATCCAACAAAAACCCAACCATGCTTTTGACACAAGGAAGCAAAAACGTTAGCAACAATCGTGTTAACAGTTCCACAACACCTAGTTGAGATCTCACAGTCTGTGAAGGTTTTAGAAGGGCTCACTGTCTCCATAAGATTGAGATTCTCAATTACTCATAATCACTCCCCAAACTCTATAACCATTCAATAATCATGCCTTGGATCACTTAATTTCTAATTGTACTCAAACAACGCTGCATCAATCTGATCCAGTTTCTACGGCATCTAAACACTCAGCAATTTAGAAAATCATAACTAAGGGTATCATGTCCTTAAAAATAAACTCCAAACCTTTAGACCTTATATTTATTGTCCTCCTTTTGAAATTAACATCTAACTAACCTCCAATGCAAATGTCCCGACACTGACCAATATAGCATCAATTCACTTAAGATCAATAAACGCAAGAACCCACTATATCAAACCAACTAGTGCTCATCCTTCTCTTGGACCAAAACATCAACAGACTACCTCATTGATTACTCTCTTCCCGCAAAAGGAATACTTTTTTTTTTGTTAACATTTATCTCCCATGCTTCCCAATCTTACACCAGAACTCAGAATTCAATCTTCTACAATTTCACGAGTGTTGTCACAAACTCATATTTCTGACATTCTAATTCAGAATGCTCCTCTTCTTCAAGGACCACTTAACAAGGACTATCTATCTGAACAGCTTGTTAGTACTCTAATAGAAATGACCAAACAAGAAAGATGCCTATCCCAGAAATTGCGTTCACATAAACTCCCAAGGATTTAGAAATGAGGCTCCATGGACAGCAATGAGAAGACTTGATTTTTTTTTTTATAAATTGCTCACAATCCGACACCTAAAATACTATGTATATCAAACTTAATGTCTCTTACTCCTCATCATGTAATTACAAATCCTTCAAACTAACACAAATCATTCCAACCCTAAAGTAAAATAATTTCACACTTTGACAGCTACGGATCAACCGTATGACCACAAAGAAATCACTGCGTATATCTATACACACTTTACCATAAGGACTCCCTCGAAAATAATAAGTGTATTCCAAATTATGACAACGAAACGTCCCTAAAGAATCCTAGCCAACAAGCAAGTCAAGCTCTCAAGATTAGAGAACGATAATGTGTAAATACTATCCATCGAAGTTTGAAGACCCAATCTCTATGATTCATCTCCTTGCACTTCAAAGCTACTTGTTTTTCTTTTAGTTGTAAGAGTCTAATACTCAACAAATCATGCCTTTGGTCTCTTTTTTTTTTTTCCTTTATTTTTTTTTTTCGTGCACACAAGCCTTGCAAAGCAAAACTAACACCATTTAAGTGAGGCTTTAAAATCTGCTACTCTCCTTGCCACGAGCAAATGATGACTCCAAAATAGGATTTGATAGACAAAGTAAGTCTCCTGAATCTATTTCTCCATCAGTGTCATACCAAAAAGAGTAGCCTGACCACAATTCCTTTGGACGAATTACTTCCTCCAGATACGTTGAGGTCAAATATCCATTTCCTAGCTATGAGTTTCTCTCTCACATCCAACCCATAACAATGAAATTATGAAAGTAAATATAATTAAGGCTTCCCAAAGTGTTTTTTTTTTTTCCATGAAACTTCTTATTTAATATCCAAAACAATAAACGATCAGTAAATCCACAAAATATACTTGAAATTATAACCCAACTTCGTCCAAGAAGTACTAATTCAACTAGTAAAGAAGAATAATTAACTAAGTCCTCAATCAAATTTGAACTCACAGTCACAGAAGAATACAAACTAATTCAAGCCAAATGAGTTAACCAAGCTCTGTCAACATCTAAACTTAATAACTACTAGCCAAAAAAAAACCTCAAAAGCCCAAATTTCTACTATCCAACTCCTTAATCCTCAGAGTATCACAAGTCCAATGGCCCAATATATCACCTTTTGCTAATGATTGATCTACTAATCTACTATACTTCTTACACTGTACCATTCAAACAGTTTCGTTGATCCATTCTCGAACAACTCTTCACGAGAGTCCAAACAAATTATCAAATTTAGATTAAAACTTCAGGCACAACCAAGCCTCCCAAATTTCATTGTTTCGCACATATCCAACAA
>CM037159.1:622868-665368 GCA_020921065.1 Vaccinium darrowii | reverse complement strand
TTCGATTGTGTGTGTTTGTCTGTGGGTTTAAAGCGCGCGAATCCATAACACAAGGAAGGCAAGATGAGAATTCTTCAATAATTGCCCTCTAATCTGATCACCTCAACCAAAGTTCAAGACGACCGAGTACAAACGATATTGCTAATTCCAAACAAAATCTCACTCCAATGAAGATTCCAAAAGAAAATGTCAGGTTGCTGTGCACATAACTACAGCCTTTATCAATTATGAATTACCAAAACTCAGTAATGTCTTTAAAACTAATAATTGAATTAACTAGCCCGTACACTCACTTCCCAAAACAACTTATTATATAGGCACCTCCTAAACTAAAAAAAAAAAATTGCCTTTCATCTTGCAGAAACTCTATGCACTGCCACAAAATCTATCACCCATAGAATCTAGCATTAAAATTTCCCTTGTCATTTCAAAATTATGCCCCTAAATTATCTCCAAAAGTACGAGTTTGAACCTTTAGCGGCAAATAAATTAATAACCCCAAGCTACTGATGATTAAGTCAACAATACTCTATATTCACTTCAATGGCACAGGAACAACTCTAATCTCAGAAGTTCGCCTGCACAAATTTTTCTTTCCTAAAATTCTCATATTTCCACGATAGCGATATTGTACTGTATTAAACTTTCATATCAGCTCCGATGCACTCCATAACTTTACTATCTAATCACCAAACAAACTGTAACAATAGTCTTCAATATATCCCAACCAACCCAAGCACTCACATCCAGTTACAGTCATAGCCAATGCATGGCCAGTACAAATCAAGTGGTCGAACCCTACCAAAATTTATCCACTTACTGTCAAGTTCTCAAAACAGCACTACCTACTACTATGATTACAAAAACCCACAAATTTAACAATCTACTACTTTCCTCTATATTCACTTGGTCATCTGAGCTTTCTGAAATATCAACCACAAAACATGAAACAAGGAATTCATATCCTAACTACTATTCATCTCTTAATGAATTCCACTGATCCATTAGTATTACCCTAGATGAAGTGCAATTATTGAGCTCTATACCTAAACATCTATTAGGATTACAAAACCTATCAAAATTGCAAAAATCCAAAGTATCTCGAGTTTACCGACACTCCAAATAGGAAAGCCATATCACAGACACCCTTGCACAATTAAACTATGCCCAACCTCAACAATTAACTGAAGCATTCCTCCTATGCACATTCTTAGATCAACATCAAAACATATACGAACATCATCAAACTACTATTTCTTCGGAATCAGTAAAACGTAGCTCAACTAAATCTTATCACCAAGATAGTCATAAAATGTGATCATCCCCAAATACTAAAATCTGTTGGAGTATATTTTCATCCAATGCTCCACCCAAAATCCAAGGGAAGAAAAATATCACCTGAACTACATTGATGAGTGGATATTATTATCTTCCTAGTACTATGTGGACGCCAATACACATAAAATAAAATCGCCCTCACAAAATTCCTGCAGGACTCTGGGGACTTGAACCTCCACTAAATGCACATGATACAAATTTTTATGAAAAACCAAAAATTTTTAATTTTAATTTTATTTCCCAAAACCTGGCTCTGATACCACAATTGTCACACCCCAAAATGAGAAGTGACCGGCCGTGTGCCATGGGGCAAACCCATGGAACACGAAGCCTAAAATAAAAATAAGGTCAATCACTTTCTTACCTTCCCAAATGCTGTGCCAAACCCATGAAGGATTGTTACCCAATTCTGCCTCTAAAAAGGAAACATTATTGAAATATTTTCTCTTTAACACACGTGCCATAAGACAATCCAGTGACTCCATAATCCTCCACCCTTGCTTCGCTAGAAGAGCCAGGTTGTATGCGCTGAGATTGCGGAAACCTAAACCTCCTTTAAATTTGTGCTTACACAACCGACTCCATTTCATCCAATGAACCTTGCGCTCATTATTTTTAAGAAGGCTGGTTCTTTAATTTCTCTCATGGAATTGGTGGAAAATGTCATGTCACCGAACAAGATTAGTAATTGCAAAATATTAAAGGAATCATTTTTCACTCCTTGTGTGAACCCTTTGGTTGATTTACCGGTTTTAGCATAAGGGCGCAACGCGTGCAAGAAAAAGATTAAATTGATCACAAGAGTCGAAAAGATCTCCCCCACTTCCCTCATTACACATGCGGAATTACGGCCGATAGTAATATGGATAGTTTACTACAAAACATACGGTTAATACTTTCACCGTCCTTTTTTAAGTGTGTTTCGTTCTAAATTCAACTTGTTAAAAGAGGCATTATCATTACATCTTTCACATTTAATTTTACTTCTATTTTTCAAAAGTTCACAAGGGCAAAATAATAATTGTACAACATTTTACTCATTGACTTTTCAAAATACACATGCAGGGGAGTCAATTCAGGGGTGAACCTCCCGTGAGCCTCTTGAGCCACGTGGGGGCTTCGCCTAAGCCCTTTTTTCTAAGCGCTCCGCTTGAGCGCTCTTGCCTATTTGACTGGCTAGGACGGACCTCACCTTGGGCCTTTGCCTAGGCGCGTAGGGGCTTCGCCTAGCCATTTAGCCTAGCACTCCACCTGAACGCTCTTGCCTAGCCGACCCGCTAGGACGGATCTCGCCTAGGCACGTAAGGGCTCCCCCTGAGCCACTTCGCCTAAGCGCTCCGCCTGGTTCTTCCTCTTGAGGCCTTCTCCTAGCCTCTAGTTCGCCTGATGACCTCGCCTGAGGCTATTACATGAGGACTTCGCCTAACCTGCACAGGTAGCAACATTGTTAGCGCTTAACCGACCAAGGATTGCGTTCGGGAAGGCACTCTGATGTTCAAGTCAGAGAAGGAAGAAGATGAAGCAAACAAGAGCTTCCGAGTTTGTAGTGAGAGAAAGTGAGAGAGAAAGGTTGAGCATTGTGAAAACCCATACCTTTTCAAGTTGAGGGAGTCTGCCTTTTATAGGCAAGAAGTTATTTGGGCTCCAAGCTCTCCACGCGCCTCATGCGCCATCGGTTCCCTAGGCAAATCACATGGCCCGGACAGAGCGCCACCTGCACCTTGTCGCTTCGAATGATGTCGCTCCTATCACCTGTCACGACTTTTGCAGCACGCCACCTGACACATGCCACCTAACGTCACATCTAATGAGGTGCTCGGTCCGGCCAAGCTGATGAGTCCTTAATCGGGTCGGCAAAAGGTGCTTGGTTCGGCCAAGTAACCTGTTCGGCCAAGCTGATGAGTCCTTAACCGGGTCGGCAAAAGTGCTCGGTTCGGCCAAGTAACCTGTTCGACCAAGCTGATGAGTCCTTATCCACCTAACAAGTAAGTCGCCTAGCCCCTAGCGGATGAGTCCACCTTACGAATGAGTCTGCCTAGCGCCTAAAGAATGAGTCAGCCTAACGGATGAGTTCACCTGACAGATGAGTCCGCCTAGCGAGTGAGTATGCCTAGCGGATGAGTCCGCGTGACAAATTAGTCTGCCTAACGTCTAGCGAATGAGTCGGCCTAGCAGATGAGTTCACCAGACAGATGAGTCTGCTTAGCAAGCGAGTCCGTCTAGCGCCTAGCGGATGAGTCTTCCTAGCCCCTAGCGAATAAGTCCGCCTAGCGAATGAGTTCACCTAACAGATGAGTCCGCCTAGTGTCTAGCTAGCGAGTAAGTCCACCTAGCGCCTAGCGAGTAAGTCCACCTAGCGCCTAGCGAGTGAGTCTACCTAGCAGATGAGTCCTTCCAGCGACTGAGTCCTCCCAGCGGCTGAGGATAGATGGACATTGCTTTGTTAGGCCTTTTGTGAGAAGCATAATTCGGGCCACTACAACACACTTATTATGGAATAATTTAAAATAGAATAGCTGACAATAAAAAAGGGGGAGAGAGAGTATTTTTTATTGGTGACTTGCATATGATTAATTTTGTTGAGGTTTGAAAAAACTCCCCCTCAATTTCTTCTTTACACGTGATCTACAAACGTGTGTCTCGCCAGGAAATAAAATGATGTATAATATAGGCCACATGATTAAAGTTTCATAAAATAATCAGATTTGTACCTATCCAAAAAAAAGAAAGTTAATAAGATTTGTACTGTTAAGATTGTATCTTTTTCTTTTTGAATTCAATCGTTCAAATCGTTGTGTTTAGATACAGTGGAGGAAATTAAGGTAACAAACCTAGCAATAAAGTGAGACTTAGGACATCAACAGTGGGCTCTCAAAATGGCTCCTAAGCTTGGCTCCTAACATTTATCTAGCCATGTCCTCAAGTATTGTCTTCAATGGACTCCCCATACAAGCTCCTAAGGGTGGCTCCTAGCACAATAGTTAAATTTAGGTAGCCTTCTAGCTAACTCTAAGTGGGGCCAAAGTCTTTAATTCTTTTTTTAATATGATATTGCTAGCCCATTGAATGCACACATTCTTTCCAAATTTAACAAGCTCTAGGAGTCAAAAGTGGACCCCAATGATGCTTCTGTGTACACCTTAGGATACAAGTTAAGAGCAATTTTTTACTAACCCACTGTGGATGCCTTTAGATAATCTCAAGGATGATGGGTTAATCTATAAAGAGAAATGTAGTTCAAAAAGTTACTATCCATTAAGAGATGTCTGACAAATGGAAAATGTAAATCTCACATTTATTACGAAATTGGTTCTGCAAAAAAAAAAAAATAAATGTAAATGTCCAACAATACTGACTTTGACAGAGAACGCAAAAAAAAAAAAAAAAACTGAGAAGTGCATTCGCTAACATTCTTGATCATCCGCATTTATCAAAGTAAACTTAGGACAAATGATGTAACCGATATGACAAAAACGATAAAGCCCACAACAAAAGCTATGAACGTCCATGGAGAAGCAAAGTAGGTTCGCTTAACGTATGCCAAATTCTTCGGCCAAAAATACCCACTGTACTCCGTGGCTTTGCTGCACATTTCATCGAAGAAGAACTTCCTTAACACAACTTCCTTGCATAGGTTGTTGAATAGGTCAGTAGCGTCCTTGCTACGACCCAAATAGTTACGCAAGACTCCAGCCTTTATGAGCACATCGATGTCTTTCTCAGAGTTTACGAGCATGTCCATGAGGAATGCGTAGGACGTGAAGTGCTGCGAAACCCGAGGAACAAGCTGTTCAAGGGCGATGAGGTTTCTCAGGAACGGCTCTGTGGGGTCGTATATCCCTAGAGTAGGGATTTCGAAACTGGGCAATTGAATCCACCATTCAGGTTCGTGGAACGTGACCTTGAGTATATCTTTCCCTTTAGCTTTAGCGCCAACAAACTTGATTCCTGCAAAGTCGAGTTCTGATGCAGGAGGCATGAATTCGCCACGTTTGTTGTTTTTCTTTTCCTCATTCTCTTTCTCGCTAAGTTCTTTCTGTTTCTTTTCCTTTTCCTTTTCCTTTTCCTTTTCCTCTTCCTCTTCCTCTTTCTCTCTCTCTTTCTCACTAGGTTCGTTCTGTTTCTTTTCCTCTTTCTCTTTTTCTTCCTCTTTCTTTTCCTCTTCATCACAAGGAAGGCAATACTCGTGAATTTTATGGAGGATATGATAGTATTTTTTCTCTTCTTTTTCCCCATTCGCCGTTTTGTTTCCACGAATCCGAATGACACAGTCAGTAGGCGAACCATGAAGGATGTGATAGTATTTGTCCTCTTCTCCTTCTTGACTCATCATATTGCAAAAGTACAAATCGACAAGATCAGTGAGTGAAATCTTATCAGTGATCCGACCCACTGTGAGTGGGAACAATCTCTCGAGCACAAAGTATGGAATCTGGTTCTCGAGGAGTAGCAAGTCGTGTTGTACATTGATCCAAGTCCAACTGCTATCAACTATAGGGTCCGGTATTTTTGGTCTTGTGCTACTGCTTGCCATAGCCACCGGTGCTTTAGCCATTCGGTTTATTCCTATAGAGGCGTCCTAAGACAAAAAAATAAAAATAAAAAAATTTAAGTAACAAACCTCACTCTTTTAATATACTATAAGTTTTGTTCAAAATTATTATTTTCGGTGTTTCTTAAACTCAAAATTGCTAATGTCATTTTGGATTTTCGAGTTTATCAGGAAAAGTTGTTTGAAAATAGATACTGAGGCATCCCAATATGAGAAGCGTGTAACATTTTCATGAGATGTCCCAATATACATGTCTGCAGTGAAAAGTCAAAAATAAAATTTTTCGAATATTCTGAAAATATCCTTCATGAGGGATATGGTAATAACTGCACAATTTACACAATAATACTAGGAACACAAATTTTGACCTGATGGACATTAAATAATTATCGCCTTCAAAAGTTAAAATTTTAAAAGGAGAGTAAGGGAGTGTTTGAGAGCCTCTCTTGCATTTAGTAATTTTGACTTTTTGAGTTATGGCCAGAACGTATTATTAAATCTTTAAAGTGTTTGAAGTATCTCAGAGATATATGTGCAGAATACATTCTGTAAATTTTTTTGTTAACCAAAATGAGAAATACATAGAAAATGAGAAGTAAAAAAACTCCTCTTCCCTTTACTTCTCACTTCTCTCATCTAAATTTAAAATCCAAAAACTCATTTCCTGAACTCCCTTTAACTATTTCACCCACTAACCCCGTTGATATATAACGTATAAAAAAAAAAAAATTGACTATCGTCATATACGCACGTAATACCGTATTAAAATCCAAGAAAAATCGGAGGCGAGCTCTAATTAAGTGCATCCACATTGTCATTGAGAATCTGAGTTACACAAGAAATGGAGAAAAAAGTGTGACCTAGTTTTATATGGTACATATTTGTCATTGGACAAGTGCTACATTGAATGTGTTATGAGCAAGGATAGAGCCAAAGGGGACAAGTGGTGGCGGCCGCCACCACAAGGTTTTCAAAAAATACAATTATTATATAGAAAATAAATTTGTATCCCCAAATTAAATAGACTCGCCACCACTAGAAGCCTCAATTTAGTAGATAGATTAAACCAAAATTACTCTTTTTTGGTACTTTCAGGCATTTGACAAACAACGTTGATTAAAGTTTTTATGTTATTATAGTTTTTCGTAGAGTAGATGAATATTCATAATGCAGTTTATCTTTTCATTTTTTAAGTACATATATTCGCCACCACAAAGGTAAAATCATGGCTCCGCCGCCGGTTACAAGCTTCCCATTTCGATAGTGCTATATTTCACTTTCGAACGTCCAAAAAATATGTTCACTTTTAAAAACCAACTTTAAAGTCCTGGTAACATTTCAATATTACCCTTATGTTTAAAATTAAGTATTATTATATACGTCAGTCAAATTTGAAAGTGTTGAAAAAATAAAATAATTTTTAATTAATGTAATTATTATATTCCCTTGGGTAGTTGAAATTCCCTGATAAAATTATCAAAATGTGACAAAAGAGAGTATGATGTATGTTAGAATATATTGAAGTGTAGAAAAGAAAGAAAGAAAAAAGGAAAAAGAAAAGATGACTCACTAGTCTAATCTTCCCCTTGTTGGGTCCGCTGCTTGCCTGTACATTATATATATATATATATATATATATTTGGTACATCAGAAAAGGGAAACAAAACAAAACAAACAAAAAAAAGACAACAAGAAGAACGATAAATCAACAATAAGAACGATCAACCCAAATCAACACGACCAGGTTCCAGAGAAGAAATATTTGCATCCAACTTCCACCGATGCCGGGGTCTTACCTGCTACCACCGCCGCCGTCGCTCTTGCTGCTGCCGAGAACCACCCACCGCCACCTTCAGTAGAAGCCATTGGAGGCCGGATCTCAAGATCCATCATAGATTGGTGATGGTCAAACCTAAAATGCAAGAGATCGGGCGATTCCAACTCTCACAAAGAGAGTGATGCAGCCCAAATCTGAATGGTAAGGAGAAACCCCGAAGGGGGGGGGGGGGGGGGGGGGGGGGGGGGGGGGGGGGGGGGGGTGTGGCAGGTGGCTGCTGGATGGGAAACCCTAAGAGAGAAAAGTGCAGAGCACTTTCTCTCTCTAACCACATATAGGCATATAGGGCATCCACTGATGTCAATAATATGTCTCGATACCCTAAAATGATGGTAATTGAAAGCACCAATGAAGAAAGACTAATGCTAGGAAGGCAGGAACACAATTTTAATACCCAACGTCGGACACATTAATGGTTTTAGTACAGTTATGTTTGGAGTTGTGTTTTAAAGTTGCATTTATAAAATTTTTGACAGAGAAAAAGAAGAAGATCAAGCCTTGTTGAAGGTACCTGTAAAAGGGGTGTATTAAGAGTCGATGTAGATGCTCCAAGCTTGCTTACATTTGAGCTGCCACCGTGATCTCCTCCATTAGTAGCTTCTTTGTGTAACCTCTTAAGGTAGTCCAGGACCCCTAGGTAGAAACTATAGAAAAGTTCAAGGATGAAGCAACCATCAATCAACATCATTTCCGCATCCACCTTAACTTCTTCCGCATAGCATTTCTTCGCTTCACCGATAGACTTCTGCATTGCAGCTACACATTGTCGTAAAGAACTGGCCCTTTCCCCCTCAGCAATTTTCGGATACTTTATGTTTTCGGTCAGTCGGCAAAGTAGGTGATTCGCGTAGCTCATTTTGACATCTTGCATTGGCGTCTGGAGGTGTTCGTCATCCTGATGAAGTGGCCCAATGGCAATGAGGCGAGGGGTGTAGGCGCTTTCCTTCAGCTTTCGAAGCTCTTCGGGCACCCTGTAGATGCAAGCAGTAGAGAAGTAGGATTCAGTATTTTTGGCTCCTTTACCAATTTTCTTATCGATGGTATTTGCAAGGCCTTGAAGATCTTTTTCATGGTTATTCTCCTCTTGAATCCCTATTTCAGTTGAGTGAGATTGCTTTTTATCCATGAAATCAAGAAGCAATTGTCTTGTACTAGGTAGTGTTTTGGTGAAAATGGTTGTGTAATGTGTAGTATTGTTATGGGTTTGAGCAAGCAAAGACCCCTGCAAGCTACGTATATATAGACTATAGAACACACCGAGTTGCCTCAGTGGTTAGGGCGAGTGCCACTATCAGGCCTTGGGAATAGTCCTTGTCAATGTCTGGGGTTCAATTCTCACCGGATGAGTAAGAACTCAGATTTAAGGGGGGCCACGGTGGTGCGCTGCTGCAAGTGTTGCATGTGTCAACGTAGCAGGTTAGGCAGTCAGGTGTCTGGATGAGCTGGCATAAGCTGGGAAATTATTCTCTGTTGTAATAGTTTCTAACTCCTGCCTTGTGATTGGTTCGTTGAGTTGATAAAAGTAGGGTAAAAGCATCTCCATTGTATTCAGTTTCTGTAATGAGCTTCGTTAAATTTTGGAAAATGAAAGAGAGTTTAATTTCTGGTTCAGTAAAGTCTGTGTTTGGTTAGATAGTTTAGTTTAGTTTTGATGACGTCAGCATGTGTAATGAGTGGAGAGAGATAGAGAGAGAAATGATGATGTCATCAAAACTAAAACTAAAATTAAACTGGAAAACGAACAGAGCCATGTTGCCCTTTATATTTTCAGTTACATACTACACACAAATAATATATGCTTCTTACACATCTCTGGCAATTCAAACTTCCATACTAGGGGATTTGGCGCGGGAAAAATACCGGTGCGCGGACTCGTCGTCGGTGCACAGCATGCTGTGCAGCACAAGTTTGTGTAGCACCTCCCCAGGTCCTCTAATAGTTAGCGCAGCACCTCCCCAGGTCCATTATTAGGGGTAGACGAAATTGAACCCTCATTCAGTGATTAAACGTCCGAAGCCATTGTTCGGTGTGGTTTAACCATCATGCTTAATCATTCATTGCCATCATCATGGAACTAGCTAGAAAAACTTTTTTTGTCTTTTTGTATGATTTTATCACCTTTTTCGATCCCCATTTTTAGAAAGTTCTAACCACATGAATCACTCCACAAATGCCAAATGAGGCATTAAAATTGAAAGTGACCATTCGTACCTTTTTTTTTTTGAACTGGAAGAAATTTATGACCATTCGTACCTTACCATTGGAGCTAGCTAGCGAGATTGCAAAATTTTGGAAAAACAATAGGGGATATACAATGAGAGTCTTGATAGATCAAGAGTGATAGTGATTTGCAGAGTAGTTCAATATTGGAAGATATGAATGGTTTGTTTTAATTTAAAAAAAAATGAATTATTTCAAATAAGAGCATATCAATTTTTAAGTTTTGGTAGACGGAGGCATTCTTTGACGGTTAGAGTATATTGATCTTTTTTAGGATCACCACCAATGTCAAATCCTAGCTCTACCACTGGGAGTAACAATGAACGTGAGATTTAAAAAATCGAAAATCTGAGTAATTATATGAACGCAGTTTTGCTTACGTATGAGGGTAACGTTACCAGATGGTGTAATGATTGCCACTGGTCCTTAAATAAACAGAAAAGTTTTGAGCCGAGATCTATGGTAGGCATTGTCCACAGATTCCACACAAATTATATGAACCGTTTATTAAAGATAAAAACATTTTTTTCTAGTTTAATTAACAATTCAATTTTCTTGCAAAAACCAAGGCTTTGTTTGGAACATAGAGAAAAGGAAAGACTTTGGAAAGACAACAATAAGTTTGAAAAGAGAGTGGGAACAAAATAGAAAATAAAGTTTTACTAACTTTTAAGGACAATATCATTTTTCCTTCCACTTTTCTTCTTGACAATTTTCATTTATTTTCCTTTCCGTCCCACAAGTTCTAAACGGATTCTAAATTCTTTGGTTATGTTTGGTTAGATAGTTTAGTTTAGTTTTGATGATCTCAGCAGGTGTAATGAGTTAAAAGAGATAGAGTGATAAATGAGGAAAATGATGATGTTATCAAAACTAATACTAAACAGAAAATGAACAAGGCCATAATTGCACCCTGTTTCCTTTTAGCAACCCTAAGTTTGTTGGTCACGCTTTCATAGTCCTTTTGTTTGTTTGCCTATGAGGCATTGTGGGATTCCAGGGCGGATTCCACGAGTGCAGTGGAAATTTCACAATTCGAATCAGTCATCCTTATGATACTGATGGTGACCCATCCTATAATACCGATCACACCAGCAAGTTGAAGGTGATGACCCTTCGGAATTTTTTTGGGCTTGTTACTTTCACATGAAGGGACGGAACCAAAATCTCATATACGAGTGGGACCACCACATGGAAAAAAAGATTTTGAAATTTGAAGGTTTGGTAATCTAAAACATTTAAAAGTCTAAACTTTTAAAAAATACTCCCTCCGTTTCAAATTGTCTGTCACTTATACTATTTTGGGATGTTCTAAATTTGTTAGTCGTCCTCTTTCGAAAAAAAAACTGAAATTTATTCAATCTTCCAAAATAACCTATTTACCAACAATCATTACTTTCAAAAAATGAGGGCACTGTTATAAAATGATAAATATGTTTAATGTGAATACATTTATTGAATGTAGCTATTATATGTCTGCTAAAAAAGTTAGAATTTCCCCAAATGACCAGCAATTTGGAATAGAGGGAGTATCCAATACAAAATATAATAACTAGGTGCTCTTAACAAACAAAAAGTAAATAAAAGTTTCTCAATGCATTACCTCAACCATGTAACAGAATGGAATGCGAAGGACGTCCCTTAGATCCCAAAATTCGTCACGAACTAATTTCCATACCAATTTCCTTCTTGATGAAAACAACCAAAGTATTACTAAAGGACGGGAGAGAGAGTTGCGTTATTAATCCAAGCCTCAAACTTTCTCATTTTTTATTTGGTGGGGTCACCATGTAAAGTTATACCATTTAAAAAAAATGTTTTTTTTTTAAACGACAACAAAATTTTATAAAGCTCGATAATGGGTACATCGAGAAAGAACAACAGAAACATGGTTCAAGAGAACCACGAAAACAGAAACAAACTGAAAATTCAACAGTGAATCTACAACAAGGAATACAAAAATGTTGTGGAGATTGTCAATTGGGGGTGGCCTAGGCCCCCCTTAGCCGACCACTGGTTCCGTCATTGCACGTGATAATTAACTAATTATACGCATATTTTCAAAGTGATTTGTTGAAATATGCGCACCTCATTTACTCATGGGGACCCATATAGGACAGTGGATTGTGGACTAGTCTTAGGGTCATTCCAGAGACAATTCCTTTCAAAAACATAAAATTAGACCAACTCTCTAGATATGTGGGGCTCACATATGGGTGGTAAGTCTCACATATCCCATATAAGAGAATTTGTGCAATAGTTAGAACAAGTGTTAATGTGTCACGCCCTCATTTCTTTACACAAAAGAAAATCTATACTTCCACACAATCCGTCCCTGATAAAACATAAAAGCTAGAGTTTGATGATTACAATTTTCAATAGTCAAAGAGGTGAATGATTAAAGTTACAAACTCTTTATATATATATATATATATATATATATATATATATATATATATATATATATATATATATATATATATATATATATAGCTTTACAAGATGGGTAAAATAACTTCTCATGTCAAGCTTTTAATATGAGATACACCTCAAGCATTCTAAACCATGCTCCCTTACTAGTACCTGCAAAAAAGAAAGGGGTGGGCATTCACTTCGCCCAGTAGAGGGTTCTTTTGCTGATTATATATATGAAATAGCAATGATGAGGAGGATGCATAATACAATCATGTGCACTTTAGCAAGATCTAGATTATAGGACCTTAACGCGGCTCCAAAATCTACAATTCTAAGCACGCACACTTAACCACATTCGCATGATAATAACCTTGAACTATCTTTTACTGCTCTTTCCCCTTATCGCGTAATTTACCATAACATACTCACGTATCATAAGACCCACACTACTTTCCTGTAGGTTAGCTAGACGGGTCCAACACCCTTCATAGGATTTTCCCAACTATATTTCCAGTTTCACATTAAAAATTTTAAGACCTTCGATTATTCTCTATTAAAAGAAGGATTTCGTAGTATCTCTGACAACATTCCGGGTACTGTACACCCTATACATCCCTTAACAATTATTCTAGGTATGCGAAACCCCATACCACATCCACCGACAATCCGAGTGTATCCTGCACATTTACCCAAATCTCCACGAGCCCCATATCTACCCAGGTATCTCACAAGTACCCACGCGTCCCTTACATGTGTCCCACCGGTATCCAAGTGTCACTCAAACATTCAAGTGTTTCATATGTACCATTGTGCCCTGCAAGTGTTCGTGCATCCCACAAGTATCCCCATATCTCACAAGTGTCCACGTTCAACCATTTACACACTTTAAGATATCAACCTCATGAGTTCATCAATTTCAAGCTTGAGGATTGTAGACACCCCAATTTGAACCCGTGGAAATCCTTAGCATTCCCGATGATGAGGAGATACTAATGACATCGCGATAAGGCTTGAACAAGGTCCCGAAAGGCTCACAATCCCTCGAATCCTTCCAAAACCCACCCAAAAGACCAAAATAACCCGCAAAACCTTCAAGGAAATCAAAAACCCTCAGAAACACTTTAGCACTCAAGTAGCAACCTGAGTGCTCAAGTTACTAGCACTCAAGTAGCAACCTGAGTACTCAAGTTACTACTTGAGCACTCAAATAGCAACTTGACTCAAGTCATCACTTGAGCACTCAAGTAGCAACCTGAGCACTCAAGTCCTCTGGGCGGGAAAATTTTGAAGATGTTGTAAATCTATGTAATGATGGGAATATCTGCGAATTTGGCTCCTCCACATGCCTAATACACCTATTTGGCCTAAATTACCCTTAGGGCCCCTAACCCATGTTAAAACCCACTTTTCTCCCCAAAATCCCACTATAAAAACCTCTCTCCTCCTCCATTCTTGAGGACTAAAAAACTATTACTCTTTCTCTCTGAAAATTCTCACTCTCTCTCTCTACAATCAGACCTCTCCATTACTCATCAAACCCAGAAAACTTTGATTATCTTGTCCAATATACTTCAAAAACTCATTTTCCTCCATAAAAAACCACCAAATACCTCAAAACCTTGCATCTTCAGCCATGGATTAGTCCATCTACCCTATTTCCAGTACCTTTTCACCACCAAAACCCATATATAAAGCCCTCTACTTCATTGATCATCAAAATCCACCTTAAACGCTAGGTTTCTCTCTTTAAAATCCAAAAAGCTAGCTCAAACTATACAAAACAGTCAAGCTTTCACTCATCCAACCCAAAAACAGCCCCAAATCAACCCACAAGTCCTATCTAGTGCTTGGTCAAGTCAAGGTTCTTTGTTTCAAGTTTCTAAAACGTAGAAATACCTTAAAATCGCGATGTTTTCTCACTCCTGAGGGAGCCAATGGGTTCATGCAGGTTTCTCATACTTGTTGTGAGCTTATTTTGGCCTTGAAGAAATAAGAAAATGATTTTGAAACTCAAAGTCGTTCACTGACTTGAGTACTCAAATAATGAACTTGAGTACTCAAGTTGGTGACCTGAGCACTCAAGTGCTGTTGGATGCACCTCTTTGCTTTCTCATTTTTCTTGCTTGGATCATATTTCTCTACTCTCTTGTTGGCTGTTTCAAACAGATTATGATCATCCATGAACAAATAATGAACTTTTGAAGCTAAAATGAGTGAAAAAGTGATGTTTTTCCTTTATTCTTACCTTGAAGCCTATTGATTTCCTTCCAAAACATGTTAAAAAAGAGGAAGAGGCTTCTTTGAAGCTTAAACACACATGCATGGATGATCAAAATCAAAATCATGTCAAAACAAGCAATCTGACTTAAGTGCTTAACTGTACTACTTGAGCACTCAAGTAGTTACTTCAGTACTCAAGTTAGTAACTTGAGTGCTCAAGTGCTTTTAGCACATCTTTTCATTCATCTTATTTTCGTGATTTGATTGTGTTTGTTTTCTCTCTTAATGGCAACACTCATCATAGTGCACATGTCCATGGTCTGATAAGTCCAAATAGAGGGGTTTATGGTGCTTTTAAAGCATTAAAACACTAAAAAGATGCATCTAAACGTCCCTCTTTATTGGTCTTGATATTTGTTGATCTTGCTCAAAACATGATAAAAGGATGTCATCAGACCTATTTTCAACAGAATAAGGCAAAAGGGAGGTCATTGGGGAAAAAAACAAGTATAATCTAGAAAACAACTTAAGTGCTCAAGTTCACTACTTGAGTGCTCAAGGAGATACTTGAGCACTCAAGTACTCGACTTACTTGAGTGCTCAGGTCATTTCATCAAATATCCTCCCTTTTTGCGTTTTATTAGTATGATCTCATTTATAGTCTCTTATATTAGTTGTTTACATCAAGGGTTATCTGTTCACATTCTGTTTAACTCATGTCATGGGATGAAATGCATTTTTGTAGCTTGTTCACTAATCAAGTAAAGATTTTAGCATTCATTGATTTTCTTAAATGGAGTTTTTGAATCTGAAAACATGATAAAAAGGAAGGAAAGAAGTATTTTTGGGAAGAGGTAGCAAGAACAAGAGCAAAAAGGGATAATGGCATGAGGGCTTAAGTTTCTAACTTGAGCACTTAAGTACCTGACTTGAGCACTCAAGTAGCTACTTGAGCACTCAAGTCCCTTACCTGAGTGCTCAAGTCTAAAACAGTGAGCAAATTCCTTTGATGAAAACAACTTTCATTTGTCTATCCTTATCCAGTATAACTCCTGTTCAAAGTCTTTTCATTGTATTTTAATTTTGTTTTTGCATAGATCATCACATGAATCCATCCATTGGTTATGCATCTCACGAAATAGTTTATACTCATTGTTAGTTTAAAACTAATAATTTTATATATATTTTTTTGCATATTTCACGCATTCCATGCCATCTAATGTATCTCATGCATCATAAACTTATCACTTTGTACATGTCGCACAAGCATCCACCTTTTCACGTGCATTATCATTTGTGATCTCTTTTACTTGTTTCCCATTCCCGGCTCCCCTTTTATGTGAATAAAGTTGAATAATAAGCGTTTTCTAAATCCCACAAACGCTAAGTAGAGACCGACTCTCGGGTCGGGCGAGGGGGGTGCCATAAAACCCTTCCCCTCTCATAACCAAGCTCCCGAACCTAAGATATTATGGTGAGGACGGACTGGTATTTAAAACCTTATCCAAAGTAAGGCACGAGACATTCGAGGGTGGCGACTCTGAATCAAATTCCTCGGAGGGGTGTCCACAAGGATATTGAAATCCTCTTCCGAGTCTTTTGGGCCTCGTGGAACCCTTGTCCGAGTCTTTGGGCCTCGTGGAACACTTGTCTGAGTCTTTCAGGCTTCGTGGAACTCTTGTCCAAGTCTTTTGGGCCTCGTGGAACCCTTCATAGCTGCTCACTGAGTGGTGGCCCCACTGCATCAACTTACATTTCATTCAAGTTCCCATTTCTTAATCAATCTCAAGTTCATCCAATCGTAAAACATATACATATATTTTTCAATGATTAAAAGTCAAGGGTCCTAGGGTCTTAGTTCTCGTAATGTTCCTTTCCTTCTATAACATTTTCTCTCCTCAAGTCCTATATCCACAGAATGAACCACATTTTCCCTTGTGTCCAGTTCGTATCCCACGTATCCACGTGTCTCAGATTCATCTTGATTTCACTAAATATTTTTTTTTTTAAGATAGATTCTAGCATCTCGCCTGAAGGAGGACCTAGCACCATTCCGGGCTTTGGGGACCCGGTTATCCCTTTCACTTGTTGTGTATCATCAATCAATCATATATTCCCACACTAAACTAATCTCATAACCACCCCCTTGTGGGTAAATAAATCAAAGTAAACAATCCTAATTCGATCACTTGCTTGATTCTACAATTGCTTTATTTACCCTACGATTGCCCATGTATCCCAAACAATCACATTTCAACGTCATGTTATCACTCCTCACATTTCTCCTATTTCCACCAAGTGTCTCTCATTTCATCCAACAACTGACCGCTAATTCAATGTTCTATGTTACCATGTTTTGAAAGAGAAGCCTACGTTACTAGTGTGGTTCAATAAGGGTGTAGCGTTCCTCTGCTCCTTGCACTTTTCTACTGATATAATACACGGGTCGTTCAACACCATCCACTTCTTGAGCAAGTAATGCCCAAATCGATTTTGTGGTAGAGGCAAGGTATAGGATCAACGGTTCCCCCTTCTGTGGTGAAACCATTGTCTGTGGTGAGGCCAAAACTGCTTTAACTTTCTCAAAAACCACCTGATGCTTGTCCTTCCACTCGAACCTTTCCTTCACCTTTAGCAAATCGCCTAGTGGCGTGATGATTTCTGCCAAAGCAGGAACAAATCTTCGTAAGTACGAAACCTTTCCCAGGAACCCCTTAAGGGATCTCTGGGAATGAGGAGGAGGCATGCTCGTGATGGAGCGTATCTTTGATTCATCTGCATCAATCCCATGTCTGTGTACCAAAAAGCCCAAAAACATTCCCGATGTGACCCCGAATGCACACTTAAGAGGGTTCATTCGCATTTTGAACTTTCTGTACCTTTTGAACACCCTCTCGAGATCGTGCAGGTGCTCTATCTTGTACTTCGACTTCGCGACCAAATCGTCAACATAAACTTCCACCAAATGATGTATCATGTCATGAAAAATTACTGTCATCGTTCGCTAATAGGTCGCGCCAGCGTTCTTAAGTCCAAATGGCATTACAGTGTAGTAAAAAATCCCCAAAGGGGTCCGAAAAGCTGTCTTTTCTGCATTCTCGGGTGCCATTTTGATTTGGTTGTACCCACTAAAGCCATCCATGAATGAAAACATTTCATGGCCAGCGGTGGTATCAACTAGCGTTTCAATATGAGGTAATGGCATTTCATCCTTTGGACAGGCCTTATTAAGGTCGCAAAAGTCCTCGCAGACCCTAATTTAGTCGTTCTTCCTCTTCACAGGTACAATGTTGCATAACCAAGTGGGGTACTGGATTGGATGAATAAACGCAGCACCCCTAAGCTTCTCCACTTCTTCTTTGATCTTTTCTTCCAAATCTGGGTGGTAGTTTCGCTAAGGCTGCTTCACAGGCTTGGAGTTTGGGAAAACGTCGAGATGGTGACTCACGAGTTCTGGATCTAGACTAGGCATTTCATCGTAGTGCCAAGCAAATACATCGTTGTACTTACGAAGCAAAGCCACCATTTCAACTTGAGCCCCAGGCTCCATAGACTTACTAACAATGACAGGCCTCGCAGTCCCATCTCCGATCCTCAAATCAACTTCCTCAAGCTCCTCTGGCTGAGGTTTGGGTCCATCTTGCATACATTCAAGAGCTGGCTCAGGTTTCTCAATTACCTCAAGCTTTTCTCCCATTCCTTCCATATCGCGGGGGTCAAAATCCTTGCAAACGCTAACTGACCGCTCGCATCGTCGTAAATGATACACAGTTTTCCCCCCTTCGCTAGTCTTAATGATTTTGCGAGGGTTCAGTCTGTCAAATACGGTGACACGCTTCGCGACGGCTGGTTCTGAAGGTTCCCCTTTTATGTCTTCCCATTTCGGGATCTTTACTCCAACAGGTTTCACAATTACGGCCTCGCAGGCCTCCTCAACCTCAGAAAAGTACATGGCATCAAAGAGGTGGGCTTCGCAAGAATCAAAGGGTCTCTCAGTGGCTGGCACCGTGACCTTCTTCCCAGCCCGGATGCCCTTAAGGCACTGAAGATGGCTCGATGGGACCACCGCGTACTTATGCACCTAACACCTCCCCAGGATTATATGATAATTTGTTTGACCATCTATGATGTGAAATTTTGTCGGCGCGAATGGGCCCAACCGCGAGGTCCAGCACAATGTGTCCCAGAGAGGGCTTCTTCTCCCTAGCGGAGTCGCCTTATGTAGGATAGGTTCTTGGTTAGTCAAATAAATTTAACTTGGAGAGGCAAACAATAGCTAACGATTAAGCAAGGAACAAGAGAATGTGTGTAGGGGTAAAGGATTAGGCCAAATACACAGAGAAAGAAGGCAGCAGCACTCAATCCACTTTCCCTTTGACTGTCATCATCCTTATACCATAGTCCTGGAAGAAAGATGGGCTCGCGAGGACTAGCAAGAACAATGTTCTTGGTTCCAGAGCTCTGAGTCACTTTCTCTCTCTAGGATTTCCGTGCCTCGAGGATGAATCGATCTATATCAGAATTTTGTGAAGGAATGTCTCATATTTATAGGGATCTGCACCCAATCATTAGGCTACATATATTCCTCAAATAATATGATGACACATTCTTTCTCCGTATACCTGAGCAACGTGGGTGACGTCACTGGCCGTTGGGAAGATTCCTCTGGCTTATTCAGTGCGCGCCATTCCCTCATGACGAACCCTAATCCCTTAAAGCCACCAAGCCACTTGTATATCCACTATTTCCGCTGGTGTTATGCATGGTCGCGAGACCTTTGTCTCGTGCCAACACCTATCTCGAGACTCGTAATGACTTCCCTGCCCCTGCCTTGTGGCCAGGTGCAGTCGCAAGCTCAATATATGTACGCGTAGGTGTTAATTTCTTCCCGTCGCGCCAATTCCCTTTCCTCAGGGCGTCGCGATAGTTGATTCCCTTTTTAGTGGGTTCCCTTGCTCAGGGTAATTATCACTCTATTATGTGTTTTCACGAGGATACTCCCTTCGCGATGGGGTTTTGCCTCAATCACTCGAATTTCGTTGATGTCTGACGTGTCTATCGTAACATTTGTTCACAACGTGGCGAGCCATTATAGGCTGGTCAACGGTCTATTCATCAAACGCACTGACCTTTCCTACAGTTTATAGTACAAATTAAACATACTTACATATGACAATGTTGGCTAGGTTTGAAAAAAATTCCCCTCGATTTCATCTTTCCACACGAATTATATACGCGTCTCACTAGAAAATACTAAAATGAAATATAATATAGAGCACATGATTAATGTTTGATCAGATGATAAGATTGGTACCTACCAAATAATAACTTAATAAAATTTGGACTTAGCTTGTATCTTTTACTTTTTTAAATCAATCGTTCAAATCATTGTGTTTAGATAAAATATTTTACCCATTTTCGCTTGTTTGGTTAGACAAAAAATGAAAAAAATATTTTACATGTAAAATATTTTCCATCATATGGAGTGAAATTGTTTTCCTCTCTCCGTAAGTCATTTTTGCATCAAGAGAAGATCGTCAGTCATTCCCACATTGCCATGCGCCACCGGCCCCCGCCCCATTTCTCACACCCCATTACTCTGGCTGAGAGACAAATGCCTTGTATATATATATATATATATATATATATATATATATATATATAGGGTCAGGATCCAGTCAGAACTTCCTGACCAAACTTTACGTCTACTCCGCCCCCTTCCCGGCCAAATGGCTAAGATCCAAACCGTCCAATATATTTAGAAGGTGTTTTTAAGGATTCACGCAAGAAGTTTTTTTGCTGATTTCTTGCGTGAACCCTTATAAACACCTTCTAAACACATTAGACGGTTCGGATCATGAAAATTTGATTGAAAAATGAAGGTTCGGACGTAAGGTGGATATAAGGGTGTGGACTGGATCCTTATATATATATATATATCTTCCACTTCTAAAATGGACTCCGGACTTCCGGACCTCCATGATCTGATCATTTTTTTGACAATCCGAACCCGTCCAATGTGTTCAGAAGGTGTTTTCAAGGGTCCAAGCAAGAAATCATCAAAAAAAATTACCGGGAAGGGCTTGATCCAAGCAGTTTTTCGCAAAAGTGTAAATATACAGTTTTTGCGAAAAACTGCTTGGATCAAGCCTTTCCCGGCATTTTTTTTTGAAGATTTCTCGCGCGGACCCTTGAAAACACCTTCTGAACACATTGGACGGCTCGGATTTTCCAAAAATAATTTGCAACACAAAAAAAATCAATTTTTTCTTATTTCCGGGAGGAGTGGACTAGAAGTTTTTCGTGTATATATATATATATATATATATATATATATATATATATATATATATATAGGGTTCACTTCTAGTCCGGGATCCGGGATTCTGGACCTCCATGATCCGAGCAATTTTTTGATGATCCGATCCGTCCAATGTGTTCAGAAGGTGCAGTTTTGCGAAAAACAACTTGGATCAAGCCCTTCCCGGTACTTTTTTTTTTTGAAGATTTCTCGCGTAGACCCTTGAAAACACATTCTGAAAACATTGGACGGCTCGGATTTTCCAAAAACAATTTGCAAAACAAAAATATACGTTTTTTCCTTATTTCCAGGAGTCCCGGACTAGAAAATTTCCTTGTATATATATATATATATATATATATATATATATATATATATATATATATATATATATATATATATATATTTATTTATTTATTTATTTATTCATTTCGCTTGTTGGGACTGACTCAAAGACACAGGATCAACAACCCCGGAAAGCCGAATTTTCAGGAAAACGAAAGGAGGCTTGTTCTTTTTAATACAAATTATTTTTAAAGTGCCGATCATACACTTGAAAAATAAAACGAAAAAATTAGTTTCTAAAAAAATATTTTAAATGGAAAATGTTTTACATTGTAAGACCTTTTACGTCAAATCAAATTAACGGAGTCTTAAGTTAACAAAACTAAAAATACCTCGGGGTATACTCTGCTGCACAGCTTAATTAAACTGAGAGCCCTGCTCTTTTAACGAGACCGAGAGCCACACTCTCTTGATATACCGAGAGCCTCGCTATCTCAACAGGACTGAAGGTTACCCTTCTCAATAAGAATTCAAGGTTACATATCATTAACTAAATCGTAAATTACCATTTTCAAATTAAAGTGAAGGTTAATCCTTCTCAATCCCCCTGGTCGCAAGTGGAGTGGAGTGCAATTGGTGTGTCCTTTATACTTCCATGCATGCGAGCAGGGTATGATTCCCGTAAGCGGGGCCCCCTCCCTGAGTCCCCTAGGTAGAGTAGATTAGGTTTAACGAATGGCAAAAAAAAAAAAATCCCTCCGGTCATTATAGAAATACTCCAGGTTTTTATTCCTTTGCTCATTAATTAACTACAAATGAAACAAAACAAGCAAATTTTGCAACAGAAAGGCACAACTACAAAAATCAGCTCGGCCAAACAAGTCTACTATATTTGATAATAAACTATACAAGACTAAAAACTCACACAAACCGTAAAATACTTGGTTTCAAAACTATCAAAACAATTAATATCCGGCTTTTAAACAGTCAGCACTAAATAACTTTTATCTTCTTGGTAAAAAAACCAAGAAGTATCCACAAAATAAATAAACACAATAACTAATGCCGCATAGGACCGCGGTACTCACCATCAAAACAATTACAGAGTTCATACTCATCTTTTCAACTGTCCCCTTCTCGGTTTTTTAAAACCATCAAAATAATAAAGACTCGGCGTTTAAACAGAACATTCGACATGTAAACAGGAAACTCGGCCGGTATGCCATGAATACTTAGTTTTCAAAACCATCAAAACAATTAACACTTAGCTTTAAAATGGTCAAACGGAGCCCGCGGTTGAATCTGGAACATGGAAATTATTCAGGAATAAGTCTCAAACCCTCCAAAAATGAACCCAACTGGTCCAAAAGTATTTTTGAACCTCAAAAAACCCTCTAAATGGCCTTCATTTGACCTGTTTGACACACGGGATGGTCCATTTGACTGAGATCTGACCCCTTGACTCGGGATGAGCTGTTTGACCAGCCAATGACTCGTTTGACTCGAGCGATGACATGCACGATCCTTATTTGACCGTTTTGACTCCACGCTGGACCCTCTGAACTTCTTCCTCAAGCCTATGGCACGTACAACGCGTGTACGACACTCCCGCGAGTAGATCTGAAGCGACTACACACGCCACCTATCTTCAGCGCGTGTGGCGCCTCCAGGCGTTTTCTGGCGACAATCTTGGTACCTCCGTCATCGTCTCATCTAGAGCAAGAATACCCTGTGCTCAAAATTTGAATCCGATCAAGCTAACTGAAGTCGATGCTCAATAGTCTTACGCCATCCTTTTGCCGATTGTCGTCGCTGTTCAAACCGCCCGTGTGGGCTCCTCCGGCATTGTCCGGTGATCTCCCACACCACCGTGATCGGCTCAACGAGAGGAACAAAACCCCATGTTCAAAAGTTGTTTTCGATCAATTTTTACTGGTGCGAAAACCAAAAAACCGTTCGTTTCTACTTGTCATCGTTCAAACATCAATATCTGCTTCATCCGGCGTCGAAATACGACCACGCCACCACGAACCGTCTCGTATCAATGAGACAATCAATCCTTATTGGTCTGATCGAGCTTTCACTCAATCCTGATGTCACCCCGCAAATAAATCTGACTCGCATTTCACGCGCCAACTTCAACAGGCGCGTGAGCCTTCCTCCAGCAACCTCTGGTGACGTTCCGACTATGTCTATCATCGTCTCAATGAGGGGAACAAAACCCCATGCTCAAAGCTTGTATCAGAATACCCTAAGGTAGATCAACAGCCAACAGACTCTTCGCCATTCTTCATCCGCCTTTAAGCCACCTGTGAGGGCCATTCCGGCGACCAAAACCGGCGTGCCAGCTCCAGTAGCATTTGTCTCAATGAAGGGTACAACCCTTGCTGGTCTGATCATGTCCTTGAACGACGTCGATCTTGACCCAGTCAAACCGTCCCCTGTTCTGCAAAACCGCCAGTAAACCACCAAATAAACAGCCAAAAACAAATCTATTATTACTCCGACCACCCGAGAACCACCATGAAAACACCAAAAAACCAGATCACAGCAACCACACCAATTGTGGTGGGGTGATTTCGCCGGTGGATCCTCCTCGGGTGAACCATCTTCCTCTGTCCAACCTGCACACGTAGCAACCTGTTAGAGTGCCACCGGCCTCTCGCCAGCGGGCACTCTGACGATCAAGTCAGCCACTAGAGAGAGTAATTTAGATCTAGAAGAGTGTGCCCATACATCTAGGGTCTATCCCTTGGTATTTATTGCCTCTCATGACTTGCTCTCCAAGCTAAACATGCTCACACACGTGTGATGACATCATCCCTTATTACACTGGGCCCATGCCCCTCAGTGAATCACGCAATCATGTAGACTGGTAAGGGTGACTCCACCTCATCGCATCGGCCCGTGCAACAAGGGGTAAGGCTTAACCGCCTTCCTTCCCAACCACTCGGCCCACATAGTTCTCTGCCCAAACTGCTATGTGGGCCTTCCGGTCTATCTTTTACACAGATCTTGGACCATTGGACCAATACTAAGCCCATGAGGGCTCATCCCACTCAGGGTCTCTTCCGATCCGACCTGTAATGTTGTGCGGATTTGTCCCACTACAAGTGACAATTTTTTGTACTGGGCTGTCATTAATTACAGAATTAGTGACAACGCACTAAAAAATTGTTACTGAATATCCTTTAGCAACACACTTTAAGTGATAACCTAGTGACAAAATCGTTCTCGCTACAAATCAATGTTTTGGAAGTGTATGTTATATATTTTGTGATTATCACATGTTCAGGATTGTTTTGGTAAGAAATTTGTGGATACAATTTTTTTTTTCTAAGCAAATAATTTTTGAATCTTTGAAAACGAATTACAAAGATTAAAGGGACCCAAGACTAAAACGTCAAAAGCCCAGAGGGAAAAAACAAGATACAAGGAGGGTGGTATGAAACCAACCAGAAATTGAACCAAAAACCAGAATAAAAGCACTCTTAAAGCACCCCAAATAACTACAATAAGATAAAGATACAACCTAAGAGCTCCTACCCCTTAGCCAACCAAGAGCAACCAAAGCCAGAAATCAATGGAATCAACAACAGAAGCAAAAAAAAAAAACCCCAAACGACGAAACCTCCCAAAAACCAAAAACAAGATCAACGCTAGAAAAACTCCCATCAGCTGACAAGCGATAGATTAGAAATCCAATGACATGGAAGTTTCTCCCTCCAGTATATCAAGAGCTTTAATTTCCGCTTTAATTTCCTGTTCTGAAATTTCGATTCCCTTCAATTCTAAAAACTTCATAATATTAAAGCTATCCCTTCCATGAAATTTTACACCAAAGAGGACACTCATTTTCATGTTCTCCTAGGCTTCCTTGATTAAAATTGAATTTCTTTTACGAATGTCGCTACTAACCTCCTCTTGACTTGAATGAGTGGGTCCATTGAGACTTCCAGTTAAACTTCCTTTCTTCGATCCCATCCTTGAAGCGCGGCTAACCATCCTAGAACACATCGCTGTTTTCAATGGATTTTTGCTCCATAAAGTTGTCCCACAATTAGCTTTCTTGGCCTTATGTGACTTCTTATGGCGCATGAGATCCACATATTTAATAAGAGGTTCATTTGAGACAAGATTCGTGTCATCATAATCAGAGCCCCCCGAAGCTGCCTTATCAATCGACACCAAGTCATCCAAATAGACATCTAAAAGCTTCTCTTGACTTCTTGTCTTCTTCACTAGTTCAACATCATGGGCCTCATAGAAAAGAGAATGAAGACCCAAAGAGTCCTCCACAAACGATTCCAAACCTTGAGAAGACTTTAAGCTATTGACATTAGGATCCTCATTTTTTCCCTTTTTCTAATGACAGGGCCTCCATAGGAACCTGTGAAAGCTTGTCTTCATGAACACTCAACGAATCGTTCTCTGCAAGAAAATTACTTGATTCCACCTTTCTAAAAGAATATTCCTCCTCTATTCCAACTAAGTATCTCGTTCCATCTTTAACTAGTTCAACTTTCCCTTCAATTCTTCGGGAATGTTTAGTCGCAATCAAGATTCTGCCCTTTTCGTATGATCCTTCTTTTAAAGTGTTCTCGTCCACTTGAAGAAAGTCACCCCATACACTACCAATATCTTAGAAAGTTTGCGAGGACCATGTACTTAGGGGCATCCCAAAGCATGAGATCCACACAAATCTCTCCTCTTTAGCTTGCTCGCCATTCCACGGTTGAAATTCTTCAAAACAGTTCTTCACCCATTTTTCTTTTAAAATCTTATCTCTGATTCCCTCATTGACAAACGTAATAATCACATACCTGCCAATCGCTTTAATTTGGACGCCATGGCCTTTCTCTACACTGAAGACACTTTCCAAATGTTTTGCAGAAAGAAGCTTTTTGATTTTCGCAATAGCGCTTCTATATAGCCAACCATTTCCAATAGAATGACACTGAATACTTTTAGTTGCTAGTTTATCTCCAATACCCTTCACCCCTCTAGTGACATGTGCATATGTAGGCCTATCCTCATTATGTCCCCTTGATTGTGGATGAGATTGCAAAAAACATTTTTGATACCTTGTTGAGCTTTTGTCAGAGCTAGAAGCTACCTGAAATGCCTTCTGATTATCCTTCTTCTTGTCATAATTTACAATCTTAACCACAACACCCCTATCATCTATCCACAGACCATTTGCCTTGTCAATAGCCCTCCTAGCTTCCTCCTCAAAATCATATCGATTGAAACCAAAATTGCATCCGGAAATCTTGCTTCTCTTCATGGGAATGAAAGAATCCTTAACATTACCAAAATTGGAGAAAAATTTCCAGAACCAAAGCGTACCCACATCCTCCGGCAAGTAATCCACATACAGAGTATGCATTAGATATCCAAAGATGGAAAACTGAAAATACCTTGAAAAAACAGAGGACTAAATCTTTGCGGTGCAATCGATAGCGAAGAGGAACCGAGGCATCCGAGAGATGTCTGCAACCAGAGAACAAAACGGACCAGAAAGTCAGCAAGCAAGCACGCGGTGGGGAGGAACAGATCTGATAGGGAACGATCGATGTCTTAAGACATTCTTCATTGCAGAGGATGGCTTTCTATGGCCGCTGTGCGCGGACTATGAGGTTGATGACCAGAAGAAACAGCAACGGGATTGCCAAAATTGACGAGATCGCAGGAGTGGGGTTTGACGATAACAAGATCGGCAAAGGGGTTCCGATTGATGGGTTGTGGCGGCAATCCAAGTATGCAGTTGTTGGTGGATGAAAATTAGCGTAACGGTTTGATCAGTGTCATCTCATCCTAATCAATCAAGAGAGAGGGAGAGGAGAGACATGGCTGAAATATTCCAAATTACTAGGGGGGAGAGAGAGGGAGAGGAGAGACATGGCTGAAATATTCCAAATTACTAGGGGGGGAGGGAGGGAGGAGGGAGGGGGGGGGGGGGGGAGGGAGAGAGAGAGATTCCCAGATAATTAAGTGGTGAAATCAATTTGGTATTCCCGAATATTTTGGAACAGATTCCCGGATAATTTGGTACCCATAAATGTGGTTCAGTAAACTAATTAAGGAAATATAAAATTGCAAGATATATAGATAATAAATAATGGAATTAATAAGGGTACAATGGTCCGATTATTCACTTTCAGGATGGAATCATAAAGATTCAAATCTCATGGGATGAAATCATAATGGTAATATTGGTACAGGATGCTTAATTAAAATTTCCTATAAACAACAAGTATATTAAGTGCGTAAATCTCAAAAGCGGCCAAACTGGAGAATAAATTTCTACTTTGAAGTTACTCCTATTTGAACTTAAAATCTCTCGCTTCCACTTCAAAGTCACTTTGCAAATCGTTAATAATATTGCACAATTTAAAATATTAGCATTTTGCAATAATTTCTAAGTAATCTATATATAATAGATATAGTTGTATGCTTTATTTTAAAATAGCACCAATTTTTTAAAAATATAAATTTAATTAATAGAAGTTGTAAGGAATTACAAATTTTGTCGCCAACGGGTGCCTTTTGGCAATGAAATATGATTTTCCTTGCGAAAAGCTACTTTTTTGCGACGAAATATTTATTTCCTCACCAAATCTTATCTTTCTGGCGAGGAAAATAATTTCGTCTGCATAGAGTACCTTTTGGCGACGAAAATACAGGTTTCCTCGCTAAAGGGTACCCATTTGGCCACGAAATCCAATTTCCTCGCCTAAAAGTCTCATTTGCCAACGAACCCAATTTCCTTTCCATCTAACCAACAATTTTAATTGTGACCCTTTGAAATTTTATATTGCACCTTCTTTTCTTATCAACCGTAAGTTTGTCGTGGCCAACATATTCTGGTAGCCCTTTTGTTTCAATTTTTTCTAAAAAATTAAAACTGATGTGACCCATCGTACAATTAATATATCTAACAAGTAATTTGAAATGTGACCCTTTTGAAATTTTAAATTGCACCCGGTTTCCTTTAACAATTGCACCTTGGTACCGTTAACAGCAGTAAGTTTGTCGTTGCCCACATGTTTTGGTATCCCTTTTGTTTTAATTTTTTCTAAAAAATTAAAACTGATGATGACCCATCATATAATTAATATACCTAAACAACAATTTGAAGTGTGAACCTTTGAAATTTTATTGGGTTTGTAACTTTCATGTCATTAGGGACCGAACTAGGATTTCATATACGAGTGGGACATGACATGAACAAAAAAAAAATTGAAATTTCAAGGTTAGGGAATCTAAAGCATTTAAATGTTTGAACGTTTAAAAAATATCCAATATAAAATACAAGAACTAGGCAGGACAAGGTGGCTCAATAATCAAGAAAAAACGCTGATCCAAACCAAACCAAACCAAACCAAGCCTTATGTCCCAATCAATTGGGGTCGGCTACATGAATCCTTTTTCTCCATTGAGCTCTGTCCAGTGCTGCTTCATCATTTAAACCTAGTATACTCAGATCTTTGCGTACTACCGCATCTAATGTCAATTTGGGTCTTCCCCTCCCTTGTGCGTTTCTACCCAAAGCTATCCTATCCACTCTCTTAACTACTGCATCCGCTGGTCTACGATAGACATGCCCAAACCACCTTAGCCTATTTTCCCTTAACTTCTCCTCTATAGGTGCTACGCCTACCATCTCACGAATTGTTTCATTTCTAATCCTATCTCATCTAGTCTTACCACACATCCACCTCAACATCCTCATTTCCGCTACACTTATCTTGTTCACTTGCTGCTTCTTAATAGGCCAGCATTCTGTCCCGTAAAGCATCGCTGGTCTTATGGCAATTCTATAAAATTTTCCTTTCAATTTTGTTGGTACCCTCTTGTCACACAGTACACCAGTAGCACTCCTCCACTTGAGCCACCCCACTTGGATCCTATGAGTCACATCATTCGCAATCTCTCCATCTTGACTAATAATAGATCCTAAATACCTAAAATGGTCCCTCTTTGGTATCTCCTGATCTTGGATCCTCACTCTTTCCTCATACGTACTTCTGGTATCACTAAACTTGCAGACCATATACTCAGTTTTACTCCTACTTATCCGAAAGCCCTTAGACTCCAATGCTTCCCGCCAAATTTCTAATTTAGTGTTAACACCACTAGCCGTTTCATCTACAAGGACAATGTCATCTGCAAATAACATACACCATGGGATATCCTCCTGAATGTGCCTAGTCAATTCATCCATAACTAACGCGAAAAGGTACGGGCTCAAGGCAGACCCTTGGTGCAATCCTACTGTAATGGGAAATTCACTCGTTTCTCCTGCTGGTGATCTAATGGCAGTGACTGCCCCTTCATACATGTCTCTAACCACGTCAATATAGCCTCTGGTCACTCCCTTTCTCTCCAGAACCCACCATATAATGTCTCTAGGCACCCTATCATAGGCCTTTTCCAGGTCTATGAAAATCATATGGAGATCCTTCTTCGTTGACCTATGTCTTTCTACCAATCTCCTTAGTAAGTAAATAGCTTCCATAGTTGATCTTCCAGGCATGAACCCAAACTGTTTCTCCGACACCGTAGTCACCATCCTCAATCGATGCTCAATAACTCTTTCCCACAACTTCATCGTGTGACTCATCAACTTAATACCTCTATAGTTGTTGCAGCTTTGAATATCCCCTTTATTCTTGTAGATAGGTACTAAGGTACTCCTCCTCCACTCGTCGGGCATCCTCCTAGATAAAATAATCTTGTTGAACAATTTTGTCAACCAAGTCACCCCCAAGTCACCTAGGCTTCTCCACACTTCAATGGGGATATCATCTGGTCCTAAGGCCTTACCCGGTTTCATCCTCTTCAAGGCCTTGGCCACTTCGAACTTTTGTATCCTCCGATAGAACTCGTATTCTATTTTCTCGCTATGGACATCAACTTCCTCCTCACCAAAGCTTCCTTCATGTTTCTCATTTAACAGCTTCTCGAAATACATCTTCCATCTATCCTTGATCTCCTCATCTTTCACTAACACTTTTGAATCACTACCTTTTATACACTTAACTTGAGAGAAGTCTCTAGCTTTCCTTTCTCTTAGCTTGGCGAGTTTATATATATTCTTTTCTCCATCCTTACTATCAAGTCTAGCATAAAAATCATCGTAGGCTCTCAACTTAGCCTCACTAACGGCCTTCTTAGCTTCCCTATTAGCTTGCTTGTACCTCTGAAAATTTTTCACACTCCGGTCCTTCTGCCACTTTTTAAAGCAATCCTTCTTGGCTTTTACCATGGTTTGAACCTCGTCGTTCCACCACCATGTCTCTTTAGAGCTTGGACCTTTCCCCTTTGACTCCCCAAGAACTTCTTTTGATATTCTTCTAATCCCGTCAGCCATTGTATTCCACATACTATCACTATCACTTTCTCCTCCCCACTCCACCTGTTGGCCCATACGCTCCTTGAACACCTCTAGTTTCTCTCCTCTTAAGAACCACCATCTAGTCCGTGGGCTTCTAGTTTCTTTTCTCGGTCTATTATTCCCCTTGAGACCAGTATCTAACACCAAAAGTCTATGTTGTGCCACTAGGCACTCTCCGGGAATGACCTTACAATCCTTACATAACAAGCGATCTGCGCCTCTAGCAAGGAAGTAGTCGATCTGGCTTCTATTGGCTCCGCTCTTAAAGGTAATTAAATGTTCCTCACGCTTCTTATAAAGAGTATTCGCAACTATAAGGTCACCAGCTACCGCAAAATCCAAAATCCTCCTACCCCCTTCATTTAGGTCACCAAATCCAAATCCCCCATGTACCTTCTCATACCCTTGCCTCTGCACTCCCACGTGACCATTGAAATCTCCTCCTATAAAAAGCTTCTCTCCACAAGGTATCTCTTGAACCACATCATCCATCTGTTCCCAAAATTGCTCTTTAGTGAGATCATCCAAGCCAACTTGGGGCGCGTAAGCACTAATAATATTCACTATGCTCTCTCCAATCACAAGCTTAACTAAAATAATCCGATCTCCTTTCCTCATGACTGTGACTACCGAGTTCTTAAGGTGCTTATCTACTATGATGCCTACCCCATTTCTATGTCTATCCTTACCCGTATAATAAAGCTTATACCCTGTGTCTTCTATCTCGCTAGCCTTCTCCCCTACCCACTTAGTCTCCTGAAGGCAAGCTATACTAATTCTCCTCTTAATCATGATATCAACTAGCTCCCTAGACTTACCCGTTAAAGTCCCTATATTCCAAGTTGCTAAACGGATCCTATAATCCTGGGCTAGCTTCTTTACCCGCGCTCGTCCAGGCACGCGCGAGAACCCTTGCTCACTTCTCACCACACCCGGGCGCCGATGTGGCGCCCCTTGCCCATTTTTCGAAGCACCCGAAGGCAGGCACAACGCGTCGCTTAAAGGGAACGCCCTAGCATGTCTCGTTGTATGATTAAGGTTCATGTCATAAGGTTCTAACGGGTTTTTTTTATGTGCTGGCTGTCAGCTACCTAACGCACAACCCTCCTCCTTTATCCGGGCTTGGGACCGGCTGAGATCCAAAGATAAGGACGTCTCAGGCGGAGTTAAGAAAAAAAAAAAAACGCTGATCAAAAAAAAATAATCAAGAAAAAACAAATTAGCAAGATCGTTAACTAGAAAAAAAATACACGATTATAATTAATAAGTTCCCCGACTGGATTAGATTTATGGATCTATCCCTGTAACTAGGTACGATTAACAAACCAAAAACAAATAAAAGATGAAGAAATAAAAGTTTCTTAACGCCTTACCTCAACCATGTACCAGAATGGAAAGCGAAGGACGCCCCGACCCTTAGATCCCAAAAGTTGTCAGAACTAATTTTCGTACCAATTTCCTTCTTGATGAAAATAACCAAAGGTATTTCTAAAGGATGGGAGAGAGAGTTGTGTGTGTGTTTTAAATCGAGTCATATTCCCCCTCTTTCATGTAATAGATTAGAAATGATGAATGATAAAAATAAAAAAAAAAAAGAAAACTTTCTCATTTTTTATTTAGTGGGGTCACCATGTAAAGTTATACTATTTTTTTAAAAAATGTTGTGGAGATTTCAACTAGGAGTGGCCTAGGTCCCCCTTAGCCAACCACTAGTTCCCTCATTGCACATGATAATTAATCAATTATAATACTCAAATTTCTAGAGTGATTTGTTAAAATATCAGGGGCGCACTACCTCATGTACTCATGCGGACTCCTACAGGAAAGTGGAACTAGTCCATCACTTTTAAGCTCCCAAAAATTTATCAGAAACTACAACTGCTCCAACTCTGGGAAAATACATCCCTTTCATATTTTTGTTGGGGCCTATGACCAGCAATTTGAGTTGTGACCCTTTGAAATTTTATATTGCACCCGGTTTCCTTTTACAATTGCACCTTGTTTCCTTTAACAACAGTAAGTTTGTCGTTGCCTACATGTTTTGGTAGCCCTTTTGTTTCAATTTTTTCTAAAAAATTAAAATTGAGGTGACCCATCCTACGATTAATATATCGATCTAACAGGTAATTTGAAATGCGGAAATGATTTGGGTACACCACCAAGTGTACCCCAATTGCACCCCACTTCATCGGGGCCGTCCAAGGCTTTTTTGGGCGGTCCAGATTTGAAGTGCTTTATGACCGGTCATAAAACACTTCAAATCTGAACTGCCCAAAAAAGTGTTTGGGTACCCCATATAGCAGCGTTCTTTGAAATGTGACCCTTTTCCTTTAACCATTGCACCCTGTTTCCTTTAACAACAGTAACTTGTCGTTGCCTACATGTTTTGGTATCCCTTTTGTTCTAATTTTTTCTAAAAAATTAAAACTGATGGTGACCCATCATATAATTAAAGTACTCCTCGTGTACTTTAGTTTAGTGCAAAAAAAATCGAAAAACGATATACGGAACCACTTCATTTTTTGATTTGAAAAATCATGATTTTAGCACCTGAGTGCTAAAATCTTTTGGAAAACTGGGACTGTCTTAGGGTCATTCTTGTGGCATTAATGAGAGCAAGTCCATCACTTTTAAGCTCCCAAAAATTTATCGGAAACTACACCTGCTCCAACTCTGGGAAAATACATCCCTTTCATATTTTTTTTGGGATCTATGACCAACAATTTGAGTTGTGACCCTTTGAAATTTTATATTTCACCCGGTTTCCTTTTACAATTGCACCTTGTTTCCTTTAACAACTGTGAGTTTGTCGTTGCCTACATGTTTTGGTAGCCCTTTTGTTTCAATTTTTTCTATAAAATTAAAACTGATGTGACCCATCCTACGATTAATATATCTAACAAGTAATTTGAAATGTGACCCTTTTCCTTTAACAATTGCACCCTCTTTCCTTTAACAACAGTAAGTTTGTCGTTGCCTACATGTTTTGGTATCCCTTTTGTTTTAATTTTTTCTAAAAAATTAGAACTGATGGTGACCCATCATATAATTAATATATCTAAACAACAATTTAAAGTGTGAACCTTTGAAATTTTATTGGGCTTGTAACTTCACGTCATTAGGGACCAAATTACGATTTCATATACGAGTGGAACACGACATGAACAAATTTTTTTTGAAATTTTAAGGTTCAAGAATCTAAAGCATTTAAATGTTTCTTAAATTAGCAAGATCGTTGACGAGAAAAAAAAATTACACGATTATAATTAATAAGTTCCCCGCTGGATTAGATTTATGGATCTGTCCCTGTAACTAGGTGCTATTAACAAACCAGAAACAAATAAAAGATGAAAAAATAAAAGTTTCTTATCGCCTTACCTCGACCATGTACCAGAATGGAATGCGAAGGATGCTCCGGCCCTTAGATCCCAAAAGTTCTTAGTGATTGAGTCAGAACTAATTTTCATACCAATGTCCTTCTCGATGAAAATAACCAAAGGTAATTCTATAGGACGGGAGAGAGACTTGTGTTTTTTTTTTGTGCAAATAGTAGCTAAGTCATGCGGAAGAGTTCTTAGATACCCCACACTGTATCCCGGAATTGAGTCTCATTCCCTCTCCTTCATGTAATAGATTAGGAATGATGAATGATTAAAAAAAAAAGAAGAAAAAAACTTTCTCATTTTTTATTTAGTGGGGTCACCATGTAAAGTTATACTATTTTTTTAAAAAAATGTTGTGGAGATTTCAACTCGGGGTGGCCTAGGTCCCCCATGGCCAACCACTAGTTCCGTCATTGCACATGATACTAATCAATTATACTCAAATTATTGAAGTATCACAAGTACTCATGCGGACTCCTACAGGAAAATGGAACTAGTCTTACTGTCTTAGGGTCATTCTTGAGGCAATGCGAGCAAGTCCATCACTTTTAAGCTCCAAAAAATTTATCCGAAACTCGAACTCATTCACACAACTGCTCCAACTCTGGAAAAAATACATCCCCTTCATATATTTTTTTGGGTCTATGATTAGTGTGGAATATTATGTTCTCAAGAGAAATGGTTACAATACACACCCATTAAAAGGGTGTACCATATGCCCCTATTGTATGGTCTAGATTGTGTCTCCTCATTGGCAATCGTAACATTTTTTAGTTTTTTGTAACTTTTCAACAAATGATTCGAAACATTTTCTATTATTCGTAACATTTTGGCGTGTCTTGTAACTTTTATAAAAAAATCGTAACTTTTATAGGGGTATGTATCATACACACCCGCATAAAGGGTGTGTATTGTGGCATTAATGCGAACAAGTCCATCACTTTTAAGCTCCCAAAAATTTATCGGAAACTACAACTGCTCCAACTCAGGGAAAATACATCCCTTTCATATTTTTTTGGGGGTCTATGACTAGCGTGGAATATCTTGTTCTCATAGGGGATGGCTATAATACACACCCATTAAAAGGGTGTACCATATGCATCTATTGTATAGACTAGATTGTGTCTCCTCATTGCCAATCGTAAAATTTTTTAGTTTTTTGTAACTTTAACAAATGATTCGTAACATTTTGGTGTGTCTTGTAACTTCTATAAAAAAAAAATTGTAACTTTTATTATAAAAAATCATAACTTTTATAGGAGTATGCATGATACACACCCGCATAAGGAGTGTGTATTGTAGCCTTTTCCTTTGTCAAAATTGCATTATTGAAGGTCTATCGTTATTTTATTGATGATGGTCTCCACATGTGTGATTTGAAATTTTAATTTGCTCGCTCACACAACTGCTCCAACTCGGGGAAATACATCCCTTTCAATTTTTATTTTATTGTTGGGGATATAGCGTGGAATATTATGTTGTCAAAATTGCATTACTGGGGGCCTATCTTTACTTTATTAATGATGGTCCCCACAAAGTTTCCCCTTTAATTAACCAAAAGTTAGTCGTTGCCAACATTTATTGCCACACGTTAGAAATCTTGTCTCATAATTTGATCGGTATCCGATCGAACTGATTTTTTTACAGAAATCTTTAAAAGCATAATTTAAATAAGTTTAGAGGCACCAATTATTTGTGCGAAATCCCAAATTAGATCCAATACAACATGATGTACATTTGGTGTGCACCATATTAAATGATGTACCAATAGCTACCTTCCTTGTCTTTCTTTTTCTTTTTTTAATCAGCTACCTTACTTGCCATTATTTTCCTCTGTAACCACCTGAAGGTTTCTCATTTGTAGTTTACCTGCAGGCTAAATAATGACACGTGATTATCACAATTAACAAATAAATTTAGACTTCGTAACTCGAGCGACTGAGATTTAGGAGCTTACTCCTTATAATGCGGTTGAAATTTTTTGTTATGCAATCCAGATCATACACGCACACAATCACGCATAATAAGTCTGAGGAAAAACTCCGTCGATCCGTATATATTCACAAAATATACAAAGACATGAAAAAACCTCTTCGGAGAGCAATAACCGGCTCCCACTCCGGCGGGGAGAGGCCACAAACGGCTCCCCCTCTCACACTCTCAGCGCCTATCCCGCTCACATTGTGCTACCACACTCTAAAAGAGAGACAACAAGAGCTATTTATAATCCTAGGGTAATTTCTAAGGAAACCCTAGCACACCTCTGGCCTAAGCTCATCCAGCCCACACGGGGTGAATCCCATCACTTCTTATGCGATATCAACGTTTGTGGGACTAGTTAATACGGTGTTTTGCCTTCATTTTGAATGGCTCCCAGTAGCAAGCCCGGAGAACCCAAAAACATACTCACGACTTGTAGTATGATCATGTGCTGAAGTACCACATCATTGCTGATACTTGTGACATTTAGGGTACATATTTCATGCATCCTTTAAATTGTCTTGAATTCCTAGCATTTTACATGTGCATGAAATTCAAAAACTTCAGCTTTCAATTTATAACCAGCATTAGGGTTGCAAACGAGTCGAGCCTAGTTGAGTTTTTTTGTGCTCAAGCTTGACTCGGCTGTTAAACAAGCCAGCTCTTAAAGAGCCAAGCCTGTTTTATGTACTAAAAAAGCCTCTATAACCAGCTAATCGAGCCTATACATACGAGCCAGTTTTATAGTGTAAAACTCAGCTCATTTACTAAAGGAGTCCAAAACTTGAGGTCGAACTCGGCTCGATTACTACACGAGCCGAGTTTTGATTTGCTCACGAGCTGCTTATAGTTCCTTTGCAGCCCTAACTATTTTACAGGGTATTAATTTTAAAACCATAACATTTGTGTCTTTATCAGTTTTTTGTCTTGAGATAATGAAATTTTGAACAAATATCATGAATTTCTATACAAATATTTTGTGTCCGCATGTGAATGTTATGAATTTCAAGCAAAATATAATAAAGCTTAACTTCTTTTTGAAAAATCAGTTCTTCGTCATGGAACTGTTGGAAAATGTCATGTCACCAAACAAGGTTAAAATAATTGCAAAATATTAAAGGAATCATTTACCACTAGTTGTGTGAATCCTCGTTGATTTAGTCTTTTGGGTTCTTCTATTGTCAGCCTATTGGGCTAAGAAGAAGACAACAAGAAAATAAAAAAACTCAAACTCCAATGTACATTTTCACTTTCGTAAACACTTTTACACATTCATGTATACTTTTCACACATTTCAATAAACTTTTTAAGCCTTAATGTCAGCCCATTGGGCTGATTTTAGGATTTTCCTAGTCCTTTTTATCATGGGGGCGCAACGTGCCAAGAAAAAGATTAAATTAATCATAAAAGAAATCAATCGTTCAAAACATAATACTTAAATATGACCGACAGTTTTATAGATTATTTTTGTGGTAACGTTTGAAAAAACTCCCCCTCAATTTTCTCTTTAGACACGAACAGTATATGTGCCTCACAAGAAAATACTAAAATAAAATATAGTATAGAGCACATGATTAACGTTTTGTTAAGATAATAAGATTTGGACCCACCAAAAAAAAGTTGGGGGAATGACTGTTCAGTGGGAAATGGGGCAATAATTTCCGGAGACATGGCAAGGTTTTTGGATATTCCCCATGGCATGGCAAGCAAAATTTTATTTCCACATAACCGGTACCACCAAAGTGAAAGACAGAAACACCCCTCTGAAATCTTAGCCGTAATCCTTCCCCCCTCCCTCCCTCCCTCTCCCTCCACACTCACAAATCGGTGAAATCATAGGGGATACACAGAGCTGAAACGAAGAAGGGGAAAGAAGCCCTAGAACGATCTCTCCCATCCTCCTCCTCAATCACAATCTAGAGCCATGGATAGATACCAAAAAGTAGAGAAACCGAGGCCCGAACTCCGAAGTACTCATTCACGAGAACGAGATCCGAATCACTTCACTGGGTTTAGTTTGGAACTACATCAGCTATGCCCACCGATCTTCCCGCGATGGTCTGCGTGTGTTCTCAACTATTGGTCCTAACCTCCCAACATGGGACTTGTGGGGTGTGATTATCATTGCAACCAGATGTATTTAAAGCTCTTGAAATCTGTATATGGCAGAAAAGGAATTGGCCATGTTTTTTTTTTTTTTTTTGATCTGAAAAAACGCCCAAAGGGTTGAAATTGGCCATGTTGGAGAAGTTCATTTGCTGCCTAATTGTGTTTGAGATGTTGAAATTTGGAAGTCTTGAAGCTAGGCTGCTTGGCAGTCTTGAAGCTTGGCAGTCCCGTGAAAATCAAAATTTTATCAGCATTGCACCCTGAATCCAATTTAATTGCACCTTGCATTAAATAAGTTGCACTCTTTAACAAAAGTATTGCACCCATGAAAAAATGTAAAAATGTTGCACCTTGAGTGTATTAGTATTGCACCTTGAGTGTATTAATATTGCACCATACTCATTGCTCCTTAAATCAAACCTCTCATTTTGGAAAAAATAACCATTGCTCTTTAAATGAAAAAAACATTGCACCTTGCATGGATTAACATTGCACCCTTTCAGAATAACATTGCACCCGAATGAGAAAGATTGAGTTACTCGTATGATGTCTAAATTCGATTTTTTGTTTTGAGAAAAATGATCATTGCTCATTACATTAAACAATATTGCACCTGGAGTGACTTTATATGGCACCCTCTAAGAATAATATTGCACCCGAACGAAGATAAAACAATTTTGCACCTTTGATTAAACAATATTGCTCCTTTGATTAAACAATATTGCACCAACTTTTTCAATTTGGGAAAAACTAACTATTGCTCCTTTGATTAAATAATATTGCACCTTCAGTGAATTAACATTGCACCCTTTGAGAGTAACCATTGCTCCTTAGTCAAAAAAATTTATTTTGAAAAAAATAGCAATTGCTTCTTAAACGAAAAAAGTTGCACCTTTAGTGAAATAACATTGCACCCTTTAAGAATAATCATTGCTCCTTAATCAAACTTCTTGTTTTTTTTTTTTTTTTTTTTTTTAAAACCAATGCTCCTTAAATAAAAAAATATTGCACCTTGAGTGAATTTGGTTGCTCTGTTCTGCCTCTGTTTGACATGCAATGTTTTTTTTTTTTTTAGTGCAATACACTTAGATGCAAGGTGCAATTGAAATAGATCCAGGGTGCCAATAAATTTTTTTTTTTAACAAGGCTCAATTTTTTCAGAGTGCAATTGAAATGGACCTAGGGGTCAATTTGTAATTTACAAAAGCTCTTGGCCACACTATATCTTCTTCAAAGGTCAAGGGTGGTCCAATGTAATTTTGTCAAAGCAAATCAAAATCATAACAGTAAGTTCGTAACCCACTGGGTTTGAACGTGGACACGCCGGCGTCGGTCCTTAACGACTTCCCAAGCCCTTGGGCCCATATCCTCTGGCCCTGAAGGTCACTAAATGGTGGTTTAGGTATTCTCTCTCAGGTTTCATCCAAAGATTTGGAAAAACTCTTGTTTCAAAACCCTGCCACGGTAACAGGACGAGATTCACCATGGATATTGCTGAACGTTTTCTTCCCAATCGGTTCACGTCTTTTTACAATTTTGTTTCTTGTTTCATCGAATGATTCGTTTCGTTATTGCTTCTGTATCCGTGATTTTGATTTGGGTATAATCTGGGTTTGATCAAGACTGAAAAACTTCAAATTTCAGTTGAAGTCTTTTTAGGGTTTTGCAATTTTGGGCGTTCGTTGGAGAGCCCTTCTGCTCATTTCACGCCAGTGGTCGTGGTGGTGAGGCTCCGTACTCTCGATCTGTATTACGTTGATTTTGGTGAGGGAAGAGGGGGTTAATTTCCAAAGGATTTCAAGCCTCAGGGTATTTTTGTCCGAGAATTTTTCTCATGCCATGAATCCGGAATTATTTTTTCTCTACCCATTACCTAATGATATCCAAAAAGTGTATCATGAAAATGGAATAATTTATCCTCCTTATTTCTGAACAGTCATTTTCCCAAAAAAGTTAACAAAATTTGCACTTAGCTTCTATCTACTTCTTTTTAAATTCAATCGTTCAAATCATTTTGTTTAGATAAGAAAGGTGGCACTTAAGTTAACAAAACTATTAATGTGACACTTAAATAATCCCAAGGATGATAAACAGAAATGTAGTTCACAAAGTTAAGCATAAGATGTCTGACAAATGGAAAATGAAAATCTAACTTTTATCAAGAAATTGGTGCTGCAAAATTGCAGGATAAGCTCAAGGAAATAAAAATCCTGATGGAAAAGTTATACCTTGGTTAATGATTCAGCCGATTTAGTTTTGTAAGAAATCAATTTAAAATGACATTGATGGAGTCATATTTCACACTTATATTTTTACAATAAGAAACACCTTACGTTTAATATCATATTTACTATCCATATTATAGTACGATAATGTTGGATCAACTTTAACTTTTGGAGAAAAAAAAAATTCTTTGTGGGCTTAGCCCTGGTCTACATACAAAATTTGCATTTTGAATCGTCGACGTCAATTTAGAATGGCAGAAAAAATGATTTGTGGATAGCAACCCTATAGTAATGTCACTTGAGTCTAAACAACACGTACAATTCTTAAATAATACCGAGCAGATATCTCAAATGTCAAATTTATGAAAACTTAGAACTCCAGCAAGCCCAGAAACTCATACCTCAATTTTTTTCTCTCTTCATTTTACTATAAACGTGATCTTCCTTTACTGCATGAACACCCAAGACCAATCTTAAAATGGGCCACAAGATTCACAAGAAGGAATCAATTACTTGGAATTCTCTTTCTGAACGTCAATTAATTGGAATTGAAATAAGGAACCATTCTGATAGCACTCTCTGCCTCTCTCGCTCTAGAGCAGCCCATAAACTTACTTGACTCCATTTCACTTTTGGCCCAGTGGTTTCAAACCTCAATTCAAGACCGCAGGATGGCCCATTGGCCATAACATTGCATCTATTCCTTTCATAACATGCAAATACTTTTGGGTTGTTCATTGTGATCAAAATTCTGACTGACCCCTCTACTCAAGATTGCTATTTTGCACACGACACTTCATCTCAGCCCTTTGGAATCAAGGGCTGAGATTAGAATACCCTGATCTCCTCCCACCCCATCTTTACCAGAACTGAGAACCCATCAGGCACCTACCTCTTTGGCGAGGGTCCTCTCGGGCGACTAACTCTCAACCTCTAAACCCCAACCCAATCCCACAACAAAACCTCTCAAATCCCACTTCAAATCTCTCCCCTTTCACCTTTAACAAATCACAGTCCTCATAATATCCAAAAACCATCATTAATCTCAATCAATTTCTCATCAGATCATACACAAATTCAAGATCCACAAAGAAGTCTCATTCCCTGGTGAAAAATACCCAACAACAAAAAAAAAAGCTAATTTTGACTTGTTGAATCAAGAAAATTGAAAAAGCTATTTCTCTACCTCTGATATATCCAAAGAGGAAAAGCCCACAAGCTCTAGTCCATACCAATGTCAAAACCCTGAATTCAAGCACCAAGAAATAGAAGGGCCGACAGTAGATCGAGACACATCAGCTCTAGCCAATGAAACCAGCGCATTGGGGAGATCTATACCCATCTCGTGTTGCTTCGCAGGCTTTCGTACTTGGGTAATGCTAGAGGTTCAATTGGAGAATAAAACAATTTCACCAACCAAATAATCTAGTCGGAGATAAAAAAATATTCACCGACCAAATATTTTAGTCGGAGAAAAATAAAATATTCACCGACCAAATATTTAGTCGGAGAAAAATAAAGATTCACCGACCAAATATTTAGTCGGAGAAAAATAAACATTTCACCGACTAAATATTTAGTTGGAGAAAAATAAATATTCACCGACCAAATATTTAGTCGGAAAAAAATAAATATTTCACCGACTAAATATTTAGTCGGTAAAAACAAAACTTTTTCGGACCAAACTTGTTTTGGTCGGAAATTACAATCTCCGACCTCATTCCGTCGACCAAACGGGCCGACTAAATTTTTGGTCGGAAATTACTATTGCCGACTAAATTACGACATTTTCCGATTAAAATTTTAGTCGGCAATGGGGAAAATTGTTGTAGTGACACAATATGTATCACATTTTCACTATAGTCCAAAACTATCATATGAGATTTCGTGGTATGTTTTATGAGGTTGACTTTTGCCAATATGACATTTTGTGGCTCTTTCGAATTTTTGTGGTAATTTTATGAGCATTCGTGGCTTCATATATGAGAGATCACCCGAGGTTTTATGAATTTTTTTGGCTCTCCATATGAGAGAAAGATGACCGGTATAGGGGGTCACTTTTTGCATATGTGGCGCAATCTCGTCCGTCGATCTGGTCAAAGGTGCATATGGTATGCCCTTTCATATTTTCAGCCACAAAATCTCATATTTGTTGTTACAAAATCACATTGTAGCATCCCTCTATAAACAAAGAAAAAAAAAGCCCTTACACGTAGGAGGTGAGATTTGAACTCC
>CM037159.1:618480-620616 GCA_020921065.1 Vaccinium darrowii | reverse complement strand
GTATCAATATGAGAAAAAAAATCCCTCCTGTGCCCTTTGTATTAATACACGCATACATATCCTTCCATGTTCACTCATTTTCGGTTTCATACTAACTTTACCTCTCAATCTCCGCCACCACTTGTGCTCTCTCTGTGTGGGTCTCTTTTTTTTCCCTTTCAATTGGGATTTTCCCTCTCCTTGATTCATATTAATCTCTCTCCAAGAACTCACAATTAAGATTAAAAATATCAGGATTGTAATTGGAACCCATTACGCATGCAGCACATGAACAACCAATCTGGACAAGCGGGGCGATATGTTTGACCGTAGTTTTCTGGCCCTTTGTTAGTTTTTCTTTGTTTTACATTTTTATTTTGTTCTCACATTACTGATGTACTTCCTATAAAAAATACTCCATCAGTTCCTATTTTACACTTCAGCGTTCTTCTTTTGATTCGTTTCTTAATAAGTGCCTATTATTATGAGAAGTTAGAATTTTGAATGTGTAATCATTCTCTCCCCATAAAAAATTGCATTTTCCAAGTTGAACAATTAAAAAGGAATAGCTGAAGCAAAATACTACTCCCTCTGTTCCATATTTTTTTGCCCCCTACGATAGTACGTGCAGTTTACACACAAAAAATAACGTGTTCATGATATTTTTTTCGAAAAAGAATTACACCAATTTTTTCTTCTCAATGAGATTTTTAAATTGGTGTAAAGTTTGTTGAAAAAAAATTAATACTTGTACATTATTTTTTGCGTATAAAATGTACGCCCTCCCATAGGGGGCAAATAATACGGAACGGAGGGAGTAAGTAGTTTGTCTAGTACCATTTAGAGTCACAACTGATTGGTAATCGCCATGTCTAATTATGGAGCCTAATAAGATGTGTGCACGTACAATAGGTTAAATGAAACTTCAATTTGCTGCCTACCCCTTTCAGTGATTCACGTGGTTGGACCCCTCCTCCATAAGAAAGAAGTGGGTAGCAAACATGAGGATAAAATCATACCAGCTGGTTGATGACATCAAGGCAATTAATTTGATGAACTTGTTGATGACATCACTTGTTAGATGTCTTGCGTTTACTTCACTTGCTCGTTATTGGTTTGGTTTGGTTTGGTTTGGTTTGGTTCCGGAGAAAACCTTTTGTCTTGGTCCGGTGTTCCTAAGTTATTGGTCCAGATTGGTTTGGAATTCAAAAATACTACTGTATTTGTATCATTATTTCGACTCCAACCATTTACAATTTCCCCATATATACGTGGGGCATATACACATAATTGCGTGTGGACCCTACAAGTATGTGAGGAGGTTGTAAAATGGTTAGAGCAAAAATAGTTGTACATGTAGCATTGTTGTTTTGAATTTTGTAAGGAATTTAGAACTCATTTGCGTTTGGTCACAGTAAAATGAATGAAAACCGAAACCAAAACAACAATGCTATGGGTACACCACATGTGCACCCCAAATCCACACTACCTTGAGGTGGCAAATAAGGAGAGACCCATTTTTTGGGTGAGCCCCACTTTGGACTTCTTCTCATTTGCCACCTTAGGGTGGTGTGCATTTGGAGTGCACATGTGGTGTACCCATATCATTTTCCATTTACAAAAATCTCTCTGAACGCAAGGATATTATTGAAAAAATCATTTTCCATCAAAACGTGGTGTATCAATATAAGAAAACAAATCCCTCATGTGTTGCATGCATACATACCCTTCCATGTTTCAAGATCTCTCACTCATTTTCGGTTTCATACTAACTTTGCCTCTCAATTTGTTGGGGTGCTAGTTTAGTTTAGGGAGAAATTGGACAAGTGGAGTGTGAATTGGTAAGAGAGGAGGGATGTGTGATGTAATAAAGGGAGAATGAAAGTGATGTTTCGAAAATGCTTTTCGGATTACACCTTTCAGATCGTTCAAACTGGAGACAACTTGGCTCTATTTATAGAGCTCATTGACCGACATACTCTAAGTCATTGACCGACTTACTTCTACTCTAGAAGGTCCCACAGGGATCACTTTCTTGTGTAGAAAAATCTAGCCTAGGACTACTCGTACATATTATAAAAAGATCTAGAAGGTCATCATTACACTTTGCTTCTAGATATTCATTTTACATATTTAATTAAAGTTCCACACAATTCT
>CM037159.1:588480-608480 GCA_020921065.1 Vaccinium darrowii | reverse complement strand
AGTGTATCATATCATTTAATTTTTGGAGGATTGTGCTCTGAAGAAATAGGGTGGCTTGCATGTGATTTGGGGGTTTAGCATAGGATTAGGTTATGGGTACGTGGAGAACAACATGGATAGAATTTGTTTAGTTGAAATTGAAACATTCTTAGGCTTGTCTAGTTCTAGAATAGTCTAATTTATTGTTTATCTATAACCTGTAGGCCTAGTTTTATATAGCTATCAATATAGTACTTGTTTTAATTAGTGTTTATGTGATTCAATATTTTTTTTTTACAGGTTAGTCTAATTTGCATCGTTCGGTTACATTATCCTTGGACTCAGGTGAGTGGTTAAGTGTGTTACGTACTTTCGAACTTTCCCGTGTCCCTTAAATTATTTGTTGAAAATTTGGAATTGTTAATTGGAAAATATTTATATTTGGTTCTCTAAATTGGCACGCGATAAAATGTATTCTTTTTGGTGAGATCTTTATGGATATTTTTGGGAACTTTTATTATTGGAAGTCCAGGGAAATTATTCCTTTGAATAGGTGACCCTGGCCATTAGGGAAGAGACCCGGGTTAGGCCGGTGACCCTTTTGCTCAACGGCTATCTTTTCGCCGGATTGACTTAGGGAAGAGTACCACGGTTTGCCAACACCTGGTGACTCTAAGTTCGATATTGGATCCAATCTTGAGATAATTATATTGTTGGCCATGGTACTATTTGGTTGTGGTTCCCTATTGTTATTGGATATCATTTTGTGATCACCATTAAGAATTATTATTATTATTTTATGGTACATCGTGAATGCCAAGTTATGTTTACTGGGAAATCTATTTTTATCTCTGCTTTAGAAATTTATTTAATATACATGCTTTACCATTCACTGAGTTTGTCAGCTGACGGATTTATTCCAACACCATTTTCAGGAAAATCGAGTCGATAGGTGAGGACTCTGGCGGCGTCTTGGGGATTTATTGTGTCAACCTCCATAGGACGTTGCATTCTGGTTTTGTAGTTATATTAACGCTTCCGCATTTTGCTGAATCTTTTGATAGAAATCGAAAATCCTTTTTCTATTGGTGATATATTCTTATCATTATAACTAATGGGATGGTTGTGCCCTATGGATATGATTTGGGACTTAATTGGCTTTGGTTGATTTGTTAAAAAAGATGGATAATTTGATGGCCGGTGACATTACTTTATTTTAGGCTGCGTGTTTCACGAGTTGAGGCCTCGTGGTTCACGGCCGGTCACTTCTCATTTTGGGGTGTGACAATACACGTGGTTGGACCCCTCCAAAAGAAAGATATGATCAGCAAACACAAGGAGAAAAATCATAACGGCCAGCTGGTTGATGACATCAAGGCATTAACGAATGTGATGAACTTGCTGATGACATCACTTGTTGGATGTCTTGAGGTTACATCACTTTTTTTGTTTTTTTTGATCGGGGTGGTTATAGGGCTGTCCAGCGGATCATCCGATCCGCCAATCCGACCAATCCGAACCATCCGTTGATCCATCTGTGAATGTTTGGTTCGGTTCCGGATCGAGAATTTCTTATCTGGCGGTTCCGGATCCGGATCGGATCCGCTCGATCCGCTCAATAATCCTTCTTTAATCTGTCAAATCCGCTTGATCCAATCCGTGAATGTTCGGTTCGGTTCGGTTCCGGATCTTAAAAACCATAATCCGCTCTGAGCGGATCGGATCGGATCCGTATCCGATCCGTCCGGATCCGATCCGTGGACACCCCTAGTGGTTACATCACTTGTTCCAAAGTTATTAATGGTCCAGTTTGGTTTTGAATTTTGTAAGGAATTTAGAACTCCTTCGGGTTTGGTCACAGTAAAATTAAAAAGAAATTGAAACCAAATTCGACACGTAGGAGCATATAACTCCAACCAATAACCCATTTAGTATCTCATTAATCCCAGAAATTCGGTACTAATCTCCCAGGACCCTACTTAAATGAAAACTTTACAGAATACTCCTACCAAATTACTATCCGAGGAACTCCAAATACAAAATCACGCTACACTTAATATAGTCCTGAATCGAGAGAACGATGGTACTATATATACACACATTTATTTAGATATTAATAAATTAAAGGTGGTGTACGGTCTAGATTGGTTCGAATTCTTAAGAATTTGAGAACCGAAACGCAAATCACGGTTCTAAAAAAATGTAATTTGTATCCAGACCATATTAAAGTTGTACAGTTTAGCTCCAATTTTTATCCACAAATTACATATAAATTTTGACATTCCTAGGAGTGGAAACTTATTGCAAATTCATTCCTAACTAGAGGTAGGGGCACACGCGATGCGTGTGCAAGTCAAACTTTGATTAAAAAAAAAGACCCATAAGCACATGGTTTGAGAATTTTATCAAAATTCGACTTGCACACACATTTGCTTTTGCCTGAACTTATTTTTAGAATGCTTGTGACATCGTAGAACTTATTTTTAGGTTTGTGGCATCGCATGTGCACAACTTTGTGAGTTAGAAACGAAGTACATAATTCACGAGTTATTTTTTAGATGTAGATCATGAGATATGATAATGAAACTAACAAACTATCATAACTTGACTGTAAAACTTAAGAAGAAGATGAAGAAAATAAGGATAACCAAATGAACAATTTGTTTCCACAAACCCCCACATCTACACTGCATTTAAATGAATTACCAAAAGCATCTAAGAAAATTTGGAATAATTAAGGCAAATAAAAACAACCAGTAGACATTGATCATTTGAGCCGGATTCCTATCCCATCTCTCATTCGAACGTCTGCCCATGAGGCATCACTTATTTGTAATTTCAATTTCTGGAAAAGGACACAATATCTTATAAGCAAATAACCTTTCAAGTATAAACACGAAATCGCAAATTATTATCACGTATATATGTATATAAAACGGATGTGATGTTACAATCATAAGGACCCGTCGTGCAGTGGTTCCCCTTCTCTGAGTCATTTGAGCCATATTCCTATCCCATCTCTCATTCAAACGTTCACCCATGAGGCATCACTTCTTGTAATTTCAATAGTTGGAAAAGAACACAAAATTTCATAAGCAAATAATCTTTCAAGTTTAAACACAAAATCACAAATTATTATCACATATTCACATGTGTGTATATAAAATGGATGTGTGGTCTCAAAAATAAGGAACCATCATGCATCGGTTCGCCTTCTGCGAGTCCGAAGAGATCACAGTGCACATAAACTGGTAATTGGAAGTCCTTACAGTTGAAAGGAATTCTAGAAGTCAATTTATTTGCAAAAATAGTTTTGGTTAGGAAAAAAAACGGGGTATAAAAACATGACAAAGCTTCCAAGAAGGGCGACACCAAATTGGTACTCTCCCTTTACAAATTAGTAGAATATATTAGAATGGATACATTCTTACAATGGAATGCTAATTAGGACTTGAATTTCTCGGTGCAGAGAGAAGCCAATTTTTCAAGAAGGAGAACCACGTGCCTGCAAAATCCGAAATTCCAATTAAAAATCCTCAGAAAATGAAGTGATTCTGAAATACCATAAGTAAAAGAATTTGAAATCCATAGGTAATTGAGAAATGAGGGTGAAAATTCGATTGGATTACCTGTAAATTGTAATCATAGGTGTCGCTGAAGAACTTCTTATACGAACAATCATTGAATTTGAGACTGTAAGGACCAAGTTTCAGATTCCTTTGTTTTGGCAATTCCGTTTGACAAAACACACATTTACATCGAGTTGTAATTTTATTATTTAGAGTGTCTGTTTAGGTGTGGAAGGAAATCACAATGTAATTCTTTTTATTGCGGTCATTATTTCGATGTAATTCAAGAAACTTGCTCAAGCAACATACAAGCTCCACATCAAGCAAATGGGCTGCCTTTAGTAACTTGCTCGAGCAACTCCGAACCTACTCAAGCACATTTTGAAGCTTATAAATATAAAGTTGGCGAGGGTTTTGAGGAGACAACTTGGCCAACACTCATATTTTCCACCTCCAAACATCTGTGGCGGCTAGGGTTTGTGAATCTCGAAGAACTTCAAAGATTGATTGATTCTCTAAGCCAACAAATAATCTTGGAGAGGATTTTACATCAACATCATCGTTCTTTAGGTTAAGCCCTTTCGTAGAGTTCGAAAGGCAAAGGATTGGAAGGCTTGTGCGATTCAAGGCGTTGGCGATCAAGATCACTTGGTGCGGTGTACGTGTGACTCGGCAGGTGATACTTAGAACGTTGTGAGGATTTACTTCGTTTGGATAGGTATATCTGTAACTGCACAACGATTATAGTGATTTGATTCCTTCCCGTGGTTTTTACCCATTCAGGGGTTTTCCACGTATATCGTGCGTTCATCTGTTTGATTGCTTATGTGATTTGTGCTGGGTAACTTATTGATTCGCATTCATACTATTAGGGTTGTTTATTTAACAGATTATTAAGGAACCCTGATTTTTCAATTGGTATCAGAGCTAGCTGCTCCTTCCGTTAGGATTTATTTTCCTAGAGCAGATCCATCATGAGTATGAATATGAATCACGTGTCTAGAAATTTGCCTATACTTGATGCTGATAATTTTGATTACTGGAAATCTAGAATAAAGGCTATAATGAGATCTGCAGGTGAAGAAATTTGGGATTCATGTACTGTGGGGTACACTCGGCCCATGATAACTGTAGAGGACAAACAGGTTAAAAAACCCCAATCTGAGTTATCAGTCGCTGAAAAAGCATTACTTCAGGCTAACAACCGTGCACTTGATATTTTATTTTCTGCTGTTGATATTAATGAGCACAGGAAAATAGCTAACTGTGAAATAGCGAAAGAGGCATGGGACATTCTGGTTACTTGTCATGAGGGGACAGATGTGGTTAAGCAGTCTAAGCTGCAAAGGCTTACTACGGAGTTTGAGACCATCAGAATGCAAGAGGAGGAGACATTCAATCAATTTTACTCCAAGCTCATCGCCATCGTCAATAGCTGCGAGAACTTGGGTGAGCCAATTCCTTCCTTTCGTATTATTAAGAAAATTTTACGTTCCTTACCTCCTAGATTTAAAACTCAAGTAACTATGCTGGAAGGTAAGAGAAAATTAAAAGAAAAATCTGTTCAAGAAATAGTTGGGATTCTCCAAACTTATGAGGCTGACCTATTGCAATCTGAACTTGTTCAGCCTAAAGTAAAACATTCTGAGACTTCTATTGCTTTTAAAAGTACTCAAAAAAATAAGAAAGGTTCAGATAGTGATAATGATGTCGATTTTGAGGAGATGAAAGTTTTTTTCAAACAATTTAAAAATATTATGAAAAAGAAAAATGATAAAGAAAAAGGAGAGCTTTCTAAAAAAATTAAAAAGGAGGGAAAAGGACCACCTGAGGGACCACAGTGTTTTGAGTGTCATGGTTTTGGTCATTATGCCCTAGATTGTGCTAACAAAAAGAAAAAGAAGGTTTTTGTTGCTCAAACGTGGGATGATAGCGATTCTGATGAATCGAATGAAGGACAGGACGGCAATGAAAATAATGATCAAAACCTTTTGGCTTTCGGAGTTTCCTTACATCCTCAGGGTCTTTCCGAATCGAGTGGTTCTGAGACAGATAATAGTGAGGCGGAAAGCTGTGATGACATGGATGAGATCAAAGAGGAGTACAACAAACTTCATATTTTTAGTAAAAAATTGATGAAGGTGAATGATAAGCTTTCTGATAAGGTCAAGAGTTTAGAAGCTATTTTGAATGAACGCACTCAAGAAAGGGATGAGAGGAATAAAGAAATTGAGCTCCTTCTTGAGAAAAATAAGGCCTTGACTAGTGCGAAGTCGAAGGAAAAATTAGAGGATGATACAAAGACAGGGACCCAAGTGTTGGATCATATTCTTTCCATCCAACGGCATCCTAGCGATCGTTCAGGGCTTGGTTATCATGCGACATCTTCAACTCCACAAATTGGGAAAGAAGGGACTAATCATATAGATAAGAAGAAGAATGCTAATGGCGTACAGAACAAACTCAATTCTCCCACGCCAAAGAAGCAAACGACAACAGTGGCGCATGGATATCCCAAACGCAAGGAGGTAAAACTAAAGTTATTAATAATGCTAAGTCTCAAGTTTTTAATCCCGTTGTTAAATTCGTTCCTACTTGTCACTATTGTGGTATGATTGGCCATATTAGACCGAACTGTAGAAAGTTTCATGAATCATACACTTCACATGGTGCATATGTAGCTCATTCTTATGGTAATAATAATTTTGTACCCACTTGCCATCATTGTGGAATTAGAGGTCATATTCATCCTTATTGTTTTGCCCTTCATGCTATCATAGGACTCCTCCCCGCTACCATAACATGAATAATCATAGGGAGTTTTTTCAAGGGCCTAGACATAAAACCCATTCGTATGCTAATTTTACAAAGGTAAATCCAACACCCATGACCACTGAAAAGACTAGTGAAAAGGGCAAGACTAGACAGATGTGGGTTCGTAAAATTGATTTCATATCTCCGGTTTATGATGATCTTGACTCTCTAGATGACTATAGTTCACTTGGAGAGTTTGGCCTTGCCTTTTAAAGGCTAGGTTTGGTTCCATAAACTAGGTTTAATTGATCATTCATATCTTAATACCTAGATTTATGGAGTTTTATAGTTGTTTCACAGTTGTCTTATTTTAGTTGTCTTTGCGTTATTTATTTATTATTTTTTTATATAAAAAAATTCAAAAATATGTCTTGTATCAGTTGTTGTGTGGATTGAGCATGATAGTCTTTAGTGCGTAGTTGAATATCATTGGATTTTATGAACATGTTCATCCTTATTTTTATTGCACTTCTTTTTGGTATTCTCCCTACAAGAACATTCGAATGCCAATAAACCATGAGTATCCGACATTCTGTACACTTATTCATGGCTATTATGGATGGTTGACAATTAGGGGTCTTGTTCTCATAAACTTGGTCTATATCTTGAGATTTCTTTTTAAGATTGACCCGTGGTTAGAATTCCAAATGTGATGTTGAAAGCCATCCACCACCATTTTTTTTTCTCCATCTCCCCTTCAGGAATTGAGAGAATGAATGACTTGAGGAAAGGGCTACCTATATGACAAAAGTCCTAGTAGTGTGAAAGGCGCCGATGATAGTGCAAAATACAATGAAAAAAATATTTCCATCGGTGAGGTTATATAAAAAAAAATGAGAGTTTATGGAAAAGGTGGTATTAGTATTGGACCACTTGCATAGTAACCGGTTGCATTCGGCTCTATCCAGTCCGGACGGTTGCGTCAAACGGCAAGTGGGGTAAAAGAGAATACATTGTAAAAAGAATAAAAAAATAGAATTTGAGGGGGAGCTCCGCAAGTACTTATCAACAAAAAATCATTTTGGACCTAGCTTGGTTTGACTTCTTGAGGGGGAGTCATCTTGATACTCCTATTGTTCATGAGAATATGGGTCCTAAATTGAGCTAACCTGATATCTAGGCCATGGATGCACACACACACTTTCCTCACATGTCGTTGATATGGTGTGTTGTATTTCTTCTGCCTTGTATGGTGTTCTATCATCAAGTTGTGTCTTAAAGTTTGGATGTACTGTTCATCTCATTTCATGATATAATACTTATGCTAAAACATTCTCATGCTCATATCTTCAAAAAATTTATAATCTTTTAGCAGTGAGTTTAATTATGTTTTATGAAGCTTTGCATGCTTTTAGTACTTTATCTGTTATTGAGTTTAGGCATCATGCTATTTGTGTTAGTGTTCGTTTCTCTTTTATTTATTTTTTATTTGGCTGCTTCTCTTGGTCTTAAATTGTTCACATTTATTGCTTTATTATTTATCCTATTTTCCCTTTGTCATTCCATGTCAAAAAGGGGGAGAATGATGAAAGGGGGAGTAAGTTCCTTGTTATTCTAATATGTTTGGATGTTGAGTTTTGTTTGCAGGCTCTCTACAACTCGTTCATATAGGATAGATTGCCTTTGTAGTGTGTTTTGTCATGGAAGTGCCAAAGGGGGAGATTGTAAGGACCAAGTTTCGGATTCCTTTGTTTTGGCAATTCCGTTTGACAAAACACACATTTACATCGAGTTGTAATTTTATTATTTAGAGTGTCCGTTTAGGTGTGGAAGGAAATCACAATGTAATTCTTTTTATTGCGGTCATTATTTCGATGCAATTCAAGAAACTTGCTCAAGCAACATACAAGCTCCACATCAAGCAAATGGGCTGCCTTTAGTAACTTGCTCGAGCAACTCCGAACCTACTCAAGCACATTTTGAAGCTTATAAATATAAAGTTGGCTAGGGCTTTGTGGAGACAACTTGGCCAACACTCATATTTTCCACCTCCAAACATCTGTGGCGGCTAGGGTTTGTGAATCTCGAAGAACTTCAAAGATTGATTGATTCTCTAAGCCAACAAATAATCTTGGAGAGGATTTTACATCAACATCATCGTTCTTTAGGTTAAGCCCTTTCGTAGAGTTCGAAAGGCAAAGGATTGGAAGGCTTGTGCGATTCAAGGCGTTGGCGATCAAGATCACTGGGTGCGGTGTACGTGTGACTCGGCAGGTGATACTTAGAACGTTGTGAGGATTTACTTCGTTTGGATAGGTATATCTGTAACTGCACAACGATTATAGTGATTTGATTCCTTCCCGTGGTTTTTACCCATTCAGGGGTTTTCCACGTATATCGTGCGTTCATCTGTTTGATTGCTTATGTGATTTGTGCTGGGTAACTTATTGATTCGCATTCATACTATTAGGGTTGTTTATTTAACAGATTATTAAGGAACCCTGATTTTTCAGAGACAAACATACCTTCGCAAATGAGAGAATAATTATGGGTCTGAAAAATGAAATCATGTTAACCGCATGGTTTCGGGAGTTGGAGACTGGGCATGCATGTGGGAGCAGTTGAAGTGTGGCCATTTGTCCTTTTTATACCCATCAGTTATGGAATTAACAAAAAAATTCGGTGCAGTTACATGGATGGTTTTGGAATGTGAAAAGTATACACACTCTCAAAAAAAGAGGACACCAAACTTGCCTTCCCCCTTTATATATTAGAATAGATAGCGTAGCAAACAGAACCCAAGACAAAAAAATTAAATAAATTAAGCAACCAAATTCTTGATTTTGATCCACAAGCCTATGTAGACCACTGGCCTAGTACCTTAATTTTGATCCACATGTCACACCACAGGCTCAAAATACTTAAACCCAAGATATTACTCCCGCCATCCCAATTTTATAGTCCCTCGTTCTATCCTAACCGGACAAAAAAACGATTATATCTTTCAATCGGTAATACATTTTATATGCAATATAGATCTTGTTTGATAGATCTTGATTTAATCTAATAAACAAAGTGTTTAAAATTACCTAAAACATTATAGATTATAAGATATAACACTTTGAAAAGTGGCACGAACTCCCAAAAAGGACTATAAAATTGGGACGAAGGGAGTAATAGTTTCTTACATGGTTTGTTACACTCTGAGGATCACCGATGTAGTACTTCTAACGTGGAACTTAGCACGGCCATGTGAATTATAGCACCAGAGAACTAACCTGGGGACTCAAACCCGATAAAAAAAATAAAGCAACAGAACATGTCATCCAAACCCAACCAATCCATATACTGAAACAGACCTCATGATCAATAGCTATACTTTTTCAAATCAAACAACATTAAAAAAGCACTAAAAGAGTACAAAGATTAAAAAGCATACACACCTAGGGGTTGCCCCAATAGTTAGGGCGAGTGCCAAGCTTTGGAGGTAGTCTTCAAGGTCCGAGACTCAATTCCCCACCGGGTGAGTACCCTCGCAATAAGTGGGGTCCATGACTGGTGTGGTCGCGCTAGCTCCCCCAGAGATTTGGGCCATGCAGTTGGGTTCATTAGTGACCTAGTTGTGGGGCTATTACTTCGTCACAAAAAAAAAAAAAGATTGAAAGGCGTAATAGAGGCACAACAGGCTGCTGTTCTCTCTAAATGGGCTTCATTTAAATCCCAATAATATGGTACAATATGTTAATCTCACAAAGGTTGACATACATGACACTCTTGTACAAAATCAAGCTGATCGGAAATTGATAAGCATGTGTTCGTACCGAATTACTATTTTGGAAGTATATTTTCAAAAGCATATCTATACTTGCGGTTCGTTAAATCAAGACAAATGTGATTCGCTCATGGGATTACCAATGTTGGATGAACTTGGCACAACAGGCATCTTGGTTCCTGGTAAAACAGAGACAGCAAATGCATAAAAACTAATTAAAAAATAAAAAAATGTAGTAGAAGCAACAACCAGACACAACACAGGCACAAAAAAGTGAAAAACAATTCTAGAACCAACCTAACAGTACTTGCACTTGCAACAACATATACTACAGCAAAAAACATGGCAAAACAAGACCTGTGTTGCATATTTTTGCATTAGACCTGTGTTCCACCAGAAAATCAAAGCCAACTCCTCCTCATAGCAGAAATATTAGCGCTCAAGGAGGGACTAGTTCTGGCGAATTCATAAAGCTTGCGGAAAATGAAAAGTGAAATGGATTTACATATTTGACACTAACGATAGGTGCACATATGATAGTTGCATATTTTTGCATTAGGCAAATGACAATAGTAGTGGAAAGAACTTAATTTCTTAGGACGCTACAAGAAAATTAGCTTTTGAGACGCTCATATTGGAAGTGTTTAATTTCTTGCTGTAGTTCAATTTATAATCTGTTAGGTAATATATCTATCTTTCATCTCATTGACTATTGAGCAAGTGAAATGAATGTAAATTGAGTTTCATACAGGTGTGAAATGATCACTTGCACCGTTAAATGTCATAGACTTACTGGGGCATATTTCACAAGGGCCTTATGTGCACCCTCTGAATTTTTGTAGAAACAGATGATACCCCTAAATATTAGGGTTATTTCAAGATGAATATCCCCTTACTGGAAATACCCTAGTTCCCTTTCATATTCAATTTTGTTTTGAACTAGGCCTGTGCCCAAAAAAAAAAAAAAAGAAAGGAAAGGAAGCCTGTTTGCACTAACATTTTTGTTTCCTTTTGGTTAAAATATTTCTTTTTAGGGTAGTCGATTTCAATAATATTAGTTATGTTTGATTGCAAAAATTTATCTCCACTGTTCTGACTGTTAAGTGTCCTTACCGATCCACGTTAAATTTCTGAAGCATTGCCCAAACTTTTTATTTTAAATAAAAGGCAACAATGATACATGTAGAACAAAAGTGTCCAACAAATCTCCAACACTCATATGGTGTGTGGATCCCACACACACTTCACACTCAAGTGTGTGTGTGCTCCACACACCATGTGAGTGTGTTGAAGACTTGTTGGAACTGGTTGTTGTACACCTATCATTTTTGTTAAAAATGGAACTAGGAGCATTTACTGCTTACACGTGGACCAATAAAGGTTAAGATGTTACTGCTTACACTTCCAGTCAGGGCTACCACATTTTTTTTTAAATCCGGACCTCCACTTTCCGAATCGAATTTAAACGATCCGAACCGTCCAATGTGTTTGAAAGGTGTTTTTAAGGGTCCCTGCGAGAAATCAACAAAAAAAATACCGGGAAAGGCTTGATCCGAGCAGTTTTTCATAAAAATGAACATATACAATTTTTATGAAAAATTGCTCGGATGAAGCCCTTCTCGGCCTTTTTTTTTTTGCTGATTTCTCGCGGGAACCCTTAAAAACACATTTTAAATATATTGGACGGTTCGGATTGTCGAAATTCGATCGGGATCTATGAGGTGTGGATTTTTTTAAAATCCGGGATCCTTGATAGGAAGTGTGGTATATATATATATATATATATATATATATATATATATATATATATATATACACACCAAACTTCCGGTCCAAACTCCCGCAACTTATTAAGTTCCGGACCTCCACTTTTCGGACCAAATTTTGATGATCTGAACCGTTAGATGTGTTTAAAACGTGTTTTTAAGGTCCCCCGCGAGGATTTGGCAAAAACAAATACCTGGAAGGGCTTGATCGGAACTGGATCGTCGAAATTTGGTCCGGAAAGTGAGGTCTGGATGGTAGGTCCGCAATTTATATATATATATATATATATATATATATATATATATATATATATATATATATATGTATGTATACAAAAACAATACCCGAAAGGGATTTTAAAAATCGGGGTCGAATCTCGACGATCGGAACCGCTCAATTTGTTTAAAACATGTTTTTAAAGGTCACCGCGAGGAATCACCAAAAAACAATACCTGGAAGGGCTTTATTCGAGCATTTTTTGATGAATTGTATATGTACGGTTATAATGAAAAAATGCTTGGATGAAGCCCTTTCGGGTATTGTTTTGGGGTGATTCCTCGTGTTGGCTTTGGAAAATAATGTTTTAAACACATTGAGCGGTTCGGATCTTCGAAATTTGGTCCGGAAAACCAAAAAAAGGGTGGTTCTCACGGAGGAGATCCGTGAGAGAGTCCTTAGTAGATCATCATTATATATATATATATATATATATATATATATATATAGGTAAAGGATCTAATCCGGACTTTTTATACAAAATTTTTTTTGACGATCCGATTCGTCCAATGTGTTCAGAAGGTGTTTTCAAGGGTCCTCGCGAAAAATCTTCAAAACAAAACACCGGGAAGGGCTTGATCCAAGCAGTTTTCGCAAAAATATATAACTACAGTTTTTGCAAAAACTACTCGGATCAAGCCCTTCCCGGTATTTTTTTTTGAAGATTTTTCGCGTGGACCCTTGAAAACACCTTCTGAACACATTGGACGGATCGGATTTTCCAAAAAAAATTTGCAACACAAAAAAACCCCATTTTTTCTTATTTCCGGGAGGTGTGGATAGGAAATTTTCCGTATATATATGTAGGAGTTATCTAGTCCTGTCACGCTCCAAAACGGGAAATGACCGGCCGTGAACCACACAACGGACAAATGGCTCACGAAGCCTACAAAAATAATCCATGCACACTAAATGACCATCTTTATTATTAAACAAAAATTTAAACCAAATTGTCTCAACAAAGCATGGGGCACACCATCCCATGAACCCGACGATAAAAATCATCACCGATAATAAAATGAATCCAATCTTTTACCAAAAAGGTTTAACCATGTGCGGAAGTTACGATGCATGCAATATCCTACGGAGGTCGACACAGTAGTTCCCCAAACGCCGCAAGAGTCCTCACCTATCGACTTGATTTTCCTGAAAATGGTGTTAGAATAAATCCGTCAGCTGACAAGCTCAGTGAATGACAAGCATGTATATTAAATAAAGTTGTAAAACAGGGATTAAATTAAATTACCATATCTTCATAATTTGGCGCACACGACGTAAGATAAAATAAAAATAAATCTTAATGGTGATCACAAAATGATATCCAATAACAATGGGGAACCATAACCAATAGTACCATGGCCAACAGAATAATAATCTCAAAATTGGATCCAATATCGAACTTAGAGTCACCAGGTGTTGGCAGCCCGTGGTACTCTTCCCTAAGTTGATCCGGCGAAAAGACAGCCGTTGAGCAAAAGGGTCACTGGCCTAACCCGGGTCTCTTCCCTAATGGCCAGGGTCACCTATACAAAAGAATAATTTCCCTGGACTTCCAATAATAAAAGTTCCCAATAATATCCATGAAGTTCTCACCAAAAAGAACACTTTTTATCGCGTGCCAATTTAATGTACCAAATATAAATAATCAGCTTTTCCAATTAACAATTTCTAATTTTTTTTTTCAAAGTATCACTTGAGGGACACGAGGAAGTTTTGAAAGTACATAACATGCTTAACCACTCACCTGGGTCCAAAAGCGATGCAACTCGAACACGCCAAAAATTGACTAACCTGTATAATTAAAAATAAAATAAACGAAATGACTAACCAATTCGAATATAACTTTACAAATTAAAGGGCTACTATATACTATTAAACCCTGAATCTAACCCAGTCTTAATTAGGACTAACCATTAGTAGCCATCTGAAACTTCAAAACCCAAACTTCAATTTCCAACCCCAAGTATATTGTTTCTAAGTGTACAATCTGTTCTCTCCCAAACAACCCAGAACCTATAACCCTTGGAAATATATTAGTGTAAACCAAAAACTTGAATATCGATCTGCACACTATAGTCCACACAAGCACTGCCATAGGTTATAATTTCCCTTCCTTAATTACCAAATCCTTAATCATATACAAGCATGGCCATAGCTATTACTACTGTATATCACCGACACACATTTTGCACTTGTTAGCCCATGAATATAATAATGATTCCCTTGTAAACCTCCATTGGAAACAAGAGAACATAATCACAAGCCAACTCGCCACTTAGCACCAGTCTCCCTCACACAAAACCCACATGTCAGCACTCTCCTTATTCTCTCTTACCCACCGAGTAACTCGGGCAATATTCACAGATTTCATCCGAGACTCCGAGTAATTTAAATACCGAAAACATAAGTTGAAATCAAAGAATATGATGCTTCCTATCAGACAGTGCAGAACCGAATTGATAGAAACGATGAGAAAGAACATAGAAACGTACCGCAGATCGAGAACAGGAGTACAAAGAACCCTTCCAGGAACCCATACACGGCTACTCTCTCTCAACTTCTTATCTCAAATACATATATAAACCCTCAACCACTTATCTAAACGCAGCCCTAAAAAAACTATCCACTAAATCAGAACACCTCCTAAATTATAAGTAACTTACTAAATAGAACTACGTGAAAATAGATACTAATTATCTAATTTTAGTCTACTATGAGAATATTTTACAAAATGTAATCTATATACGCAAAATTACAATAATGCCAATACTACTAATAGTGTGCGCAAAAAAAATAGTTAACTAGGACTCGATCATAAAAACTTAATTTCTATGCGAAAAAAAATTAAGTATTAGGAAAAGAAAAATCAGGGTGTAACATCCTTCCCTCCTTAAAATAAATTTCGTCCTCGAAATTGCATAAAAACCTTATGCATACAAAAGCGAGTATTTCAGCGCATCTCCTCATCAAACTCCCTAGTGGCTTTCTCGACGGTGTGATTGGGCCACAACACTTTAACTAAACAAATCGTTTTGTTGCGAACCACCTTCTCATTTGTATCAAGATTCTCAATAGGTCGCTCATCATAGGTTAGATCGTCACGAACATGAAGTGGCTCATCATCAATAACATGGGATGGACTATGTACGTACTTCCCCAACATTGATACGTGAAAAACATTATGAAGTTTAGCCAAGCTAGGTGGCAACACCAACGGATAAGCCACCTTACTAATCCTTTCCAAAACCTCAAAAGGTCCAATGGTGAGGACTCAACTCCCTTTTTTTTTGGCCAAACCGAGCACCACCTTTCCATGGGAACATCTTAAGAAACATCATATCTCAAATTTTAAACTCCACATCCCTCTAACGATTATCAGTATAGCTTTCTCTTTCTTTCTTTTTTTCCTATGATCTGAGCGGTTACAAGTCGCACCTGAATAGTGGCAATATTTTTAGTCACATTCTCTACCAAAACGAGTCCAAAAAATTTCCTTTCTCCAACCTCATACAAACAGATAGGCAATCTACACTTTTGCCCATAAAAGGTCTCCTTAAGTTGTAACTCTCAAACCCGAATCATAACTTTTGTATGCAAATTCCATAAAGGGTAACCGATCATCAAAATTATTTTTAGTTTCCACTCGAAGGTACAAGCTCTCAACAAAAACTCCAAAGTTGTTGTAGTCCTCTCGGTCTGACCACCGGTCTGCAGTGATAAGCAGAGCTAAAATAGAAATAAACGAGTACCCATTGCTGTTTGCAATCCCCCAACACTTAGACACAATGCATTGACTTAGTGAGCCGATAACTACAACCCGAAACTCGATCGACATTACTCCATGAGTTCTAATCTCCAAACAACTCCATAACACTCGCATTGACATCCAATAAATGTAGATAATCATCAATGATTCCAAAAGAAATCATTTCCCTAATATTGATAATCTCGACTAGGAACGAACTCCAAAAGCTCTCTTCCCTTCAGTAGTCAATAATAGTGCATTTAAAATCCTCTCATATAACAATCTGACATCAATATGATCGATTCGACAAGAGATCTCATTACCCAATTGCATCATGTCTCTCAAGAAGTTCAAAATCTCATTATTGCAAGCCAGTACTCCTCTTCCAAATACACAACCCCTTTTCTTTTTTCTTTTTTTTTTTTTTTTTTTTTTACCCCTATTACGCAACCTACACATGCATGTCACGAAACAATGAGGAAATTGTTAAATGATCACCATTACAACCATTCACTACAACAAAAGTTGGTTTCTATAGCATGCAAAAAATGCTATATAAATGTATATATAGCGTTTTAGCAAATGCTGTATTAGCCGGCGCTATAAAAAGGGTAAGACTTTCCATAGCATTTTTGGCCTGCTATATTTTGTATATCAAATATAGCATTTCCTAGTTTCCATAGCATTTTATGCCTGCTATATTTAGTACATCAAAGATAGCATTTTAAATCTGCTATAATTTTGCATGTTTCCATAGCATTTCTTGAATGCTATTATATGTCTAGGATTAATAATAATTTTAAAACGCTATTAAGTTAATTTACTGTATATTTTCTATAGCATTTTGGACCTGCTATATAATGTATGTTTTCTATTGCATTTTGAACCTGCTATTTATGTTTGACCATTCATTGCATTCTTTGGATGTTGTATAGTGCAATATTTTCTACGATCTTAATTTCATTGCATTCTTTGAATGTGTACCACAATATTTCGCACTGAAATTTTGGTACATATTCTAGTAACTTGAATTCAATTTCCATGCCAAACTTTTACAACAATAACAAAAAAAATAAGATGATTTAATCGACTACACATTCCTTGGCAATATGTTCACAATATTCCATACAAAGCCCAAAAAGATGTCATTGTTTGAAAATCCAACTGATTAACATTACGCAAAAGAAAATTAGTATATTACAAGTTCCTCCAACTCATCTATCTATACCAAAAGTGGAGAACAAGCCTTGGCACCAAAATATCAACAAAAGGGCTTCTAAGCACTGCAATATCATATATCTTTATCTTCAGCAAAAATATCATCCCAAGGACTTCAACCAATTAAGCTATAACCAGTAGTAGGAAGAACAAATCTTCGATCAGCAAAAAGTGATGAAACAATTTCTTCTATCAACCCATAGACCTACACATGGTAGATGCAAATTGATTAAACATTCGCTCATTCATACACAGCAGCAACAGTAGGAAGATCAAATAATGATAGCAGACTTACTCTTTAACAAAATAAGGCAGCAAAGAAAATCATACACAGCAGCAATTAACGGCAGCAAACAAATTAAGAGAGCAACAGCCAACGAAAGTTATACACTCAGATAGATTATGATTTTTTTTTTTTTTTTTGTAATCTTTGATTGGGATAGTTGATAAGCTACCAAATGTGCCTAACATCCTAGAAGGCCAGAACTGTAAGATAGGGAACCATGGTTGATGTGTCCCAGACCACCAACCACTCTTCATATCAGCCAAATCCATAAGGCCGGGGCAGGGGTCAAAGGAGTGGAGACCTAGACTTGAGAGGATGAAAGTTGCAGCCCCTGGGCTGCAAAAATATAAAAGATCAGAAGGCTTAAACTGCATTGGTTTCTCTCATCACTAATTGGTTCTGAGTCAGTTTAGCCCATGAACTAATTGGCTCTAAGTTCAAGTTCGTAGGTTCTCATTTTGGTTTTCTACAGGTCTGGGATTACACAAACATGCAGCTATTAACCCAACAAGTGAACTATATAATATGAATCAAGCAGCGTATATCATAAAGGAGTGCATGAATGTTGCCTCCAGCAAACTGGGATAATTCAATTTTCTAAGGACGACAGATCACAGCTTCACAGTTTCTTTTTGAGATGGACAACAGATCACTGGAATCTGGAATCCAGCAATTATGAGAAATGTCAAGTTCAGACTACAAAGAAAAGAGAGAGTAGATGTAACTGAAGGAAATGCAATACCATTTATCAAATGAAAATCTGATATGTATAGAAATAAGTGAAAATTTATGAAACTGAAGCAAGACAAACATATATACCTTTCCATCGGCTAATAGGATGGTATGAAAGTTGCAATGAGTGTAACCCGAGAGAAGGTAGTACCTCCATCTCTACTGTACACTCAGATATATGTTCATGCATTCAACAAAAGCTTCTTGGAACTGTCACATTGGAGCACTAGAAGTTAATTCCTTCTCTTTTTCTGATGATTTTGATATCGTATAGCCAAGTGTGTTAGTTTCTTGAATCTTCGGGCCTTCCGCGATTTTTTGAATCTTCGAACCTGTCATTCAAAACTTATTCCAAAACAACAATCAACTGAAAAAGTAAAAAAAATATATATATATGCAACAATTAAAGAATGGCTCAGATACTCTGTAGGGTTACAACATTAGTTGCCAAATTGACCTTCTAATGTTGTTCCGCCTATAACTTATTCCAACGTTTATCATCATAGCCAATAAAACATGCATAACAGCATAAATAGGGTTTCAACATTAGTTGCCAAATTGACCTTCTAATGTTGTCCCGCTTATTAACTTATTCCAAAACAACAATCAACGTGTATCATCATAGCCAATAAAACTGCCTAGATTACACCCTAAACCAACCCCAACCCTAAACCAAACCCCAACCCCAAACCACCCCAACCCCCAACCCTAAACCCAACCCCAAACCCCCAACCCTAAACCCTAACCCTAAACCCTAATCCCAAAACCACCCCAACCCCAAAACCCCAAAACCCCTAAACCCCGATTGCACACACAAACTGTCCAAATTGCACAAAACTGCCCAGATTGCACACAAAACTGCCCAGATTTTGCAAACATGCCTAGATTTTGCACAAAACTGCCCAGATTTTGCACACAACTGCCCAGAATTCACACAAAGTGCCCAGATTGCACACAAACCTGCCCAGATTCCACACCAACCTGCCCATAATTCACACAAACTGCCCAGAATTCACACAAACTGCCCAGAATTCACACAAACTGCCCAGATTGCACACAAACCTGCCCAGAATTCACACAAACTGCCCAGAATTCACACAAACCTGCCCAGATTGCACACAAACCTGCCCAGAATTCACACAAACTGCCCAGAATTCACACAAACTGCCCAGATTGCACACAAACCTGCCCAGATTGCACAAAACTGCCCAGAATTCACACAAACTGCCCAGAATTCACACAAACCTGCCCAGATTGCACAAAAAACTGCCCAGAATTCACACATACTACCCAGAATTCACACAAACTGCCCAGATTGCACACAAACCTGCCCACATTGCACAAAACTGCCCAGAATTCACACAAACTGCCCAGAATTCACACAAACCTGCCCAGATTGCACAAAAAACTGCCCAGATTGCACACAAACTACCCAGATTGCACAGATCTCACAGGGCTCAGGTTTGTCAATTCATCATTGCCCAAAACTGAATTTGGTTAATTAGAACTAATACACAAGTGCAATGAAAACATTAACCTAGCCTCATCAAAATCATCATTGCCCAATACTAAAGTGCAATCTAGGCAGTTTGTGTGTGCAATCTGGGTAGGCTCAGTACTTTGAACAAGGGAATACATGGGCTCAGTCAATATCAAGGGAATCATAAGCGAATAAACTGGCTGCAACTTAGTTGCCCTGCCAGGAATCATAAGCGAATAAACAAAGTAACATCACAGCCCAGAAAATCACAAGTAAATAAGTAATGGGCTCAATTCATCATTGCCCTAAGTAACCAGTCACCACCAGTCACCACAACCCCAATCGAAAACCCTAAATCACCATTCACCAGCCACACACACACACACACACACACACACACACAATCCAGTAACCAAATGCCC
>CM037159.1:568480-583480 GCA_020921065.1 Vaccinium darrowii | reverse complement strand
AACTTATTATAAATTCAACTCCCTCTCTCTCTCTCTCTCTCTCTCTCTCTCCGTGATATATTGCGTAATTACAAAAAAATATTTTTCACCTATCAATTCAAAAATCGAAATTTTCACTTTTATTATTCAAAAATTCATTTTTTATTTCCATCTTTTTTTTTCATTATTATGGCATTTGGCAACTTCATTTATTTAATAAAAATGTATTTTTTTATTTATTATGTATTTATTTATTTTTCTAAAGTCCATTTATTTAATGAAAAATTATTATAAATTCAACTCCCTCTCTCTCTCTCTCTCTCTCTCTCTCTCTCCCCGTGATATATTGCGTAATTACAAAAAATATTTTTCACCTATCAATTCAAAAATCAAAATTTTCACTTTTATTATTCAAAAGTTCATTTTTTATTTCCATCTTTTTTTTTTCATTATTATGGCATTTGGCAACTTCATTTATTTAATAAAAATGTATTTTTTTATTTATTATGTATTTATTTATTTTTCTAAAGTCCATTTATTTGATGAAAACTCTCTCTCTCTCTCTCTCTCTCTCTCTCTCTCTCTCTCTCTCTCTCTCTCTCTCTCTCTCTCCGTGATATATTGCGTAATTACAAAAAATTATTTTTCACCTACCAATTCAAAAATCAAAATTTTCACTTTTATTATTCAAAAATTCATTTTTTATTTTTCCTCATTTTTTGAAATAAAATAAAATTTATTTTCCTTATTTTATTTTTATTTTCCCTAATTCTTTTCGTTATTATACCATGCCGTGCCCTTTACACTTCCGTGCCGTGCCCGTACCCGTGTCGTGCCCGTGCCGTGCCGTGCCCGTGCCAGACTAAAACCGTGCCCGTGCCCGTGCCGTGCCAGACTAAAACCGCGCTGTGCCCGTGCCGTGCCTGATTAAGTCTGTGTCGAGCCGTGCCGTGCCACGCCAGGCCAACTACCGTGCCGTGCCCGTGCCGTGCCCGGCTTAGACCGTGTCGTGCCGTGTCGTGCCAGGCCAACTACCGTGCCGTGCCCACCCTTTTCCGTGCCCCGTGCCCGTGCCGCCTGAGACCGTGCCGTGCCCAACTTTTACCGTGCCCAAACCGTGCCCGTGCCGGAGTTTTTCGTGTCGGGCCCGTGCCGTGCCGGGCCGGCAAGGCCCATTTGACACCTCTAGTTTTGAACTAGGCCTGTGCCCAAAAAAAAAAAAAAGAAAGGAAGCCTGTTTGCACTAACATTTTTGTTTCCTTTTGGTTAAAATATTTCTTTTTAGGGTAGTCGATTTCAATAATATAGTTATGATTGATTGCAAAAATTTATCTCCACTGTTCTGACTGTTAAGTGTCCTTACCGGTCCACGTTAAATTTTTGAAGCACTGCCCGAACTTGTTATTTTAAATAAAAGGCAACAATGATACATGTACAACAAAAGTGTCCAACAAATCTCCAACACTCATATGGTGTGTGGATCCCACACACACTTCACACTCAAGTGTGTGTGGGCTCCACACACCATGTGAGTGTGTTGAGGACTTGTTGGAACTGGTTGTTGTACACCTATCATTTTTGTTAAAAATGGAACTAGGAGCATTTACTGCTTACACGTGGACCAATAAAGGTTAAGATGTTACTGCTTACACTTCCAGTCAGGGCTACCACATTTTTTTTAAATCCGGACCTCCACTTTCCGGATCGAATTTAAACGATCCGAACCGTCCAATGTGTTTAAAAGGTGTTTTTAAGGGTCCCCGCGAGAAATCAACAAAAAGAATACCGGGAAGGGCTTGATCCGAGCAGTTTTTCATAAAAACGAACATATACAATTTTTATGAAAAATTGCTCGGATCAAGCTCTTCTCAGCGTTTTTTTTTTTGTTGATTTCTTGCTGGAACCCTTAAAAACACATTTTAAACATATTGGACGGTTCGGATTGTCGAAATTCGATCGGGATCTATGAGGTGTGGATTTTTTTAAAATCCGGGATCCTTGATAGGAAGTGTGGTGTGTGTATATATATATATATATATATATATATATATATATATATATATATATATATATATATATATATATATATATATGAGTAAGCTTCCTATCCAAACCACAAAATGCGGACCTACCGTCCGGACCTCACTTTCCGGACCAAATTTCGACGATCTGAACCGTTAGATGTGTTTAAAACGTGTTTTTAAGGTCCCCCGCGAGGGTTTGGCAAAAAAAATACCCAGAAGGGCTTGATCGGAGCAATTTTTCATAAAAACGCTATTAGGATCATCAAAATTTGGTTCGAAAAGTGGAGGTCCGAAACTTAATAAGCTGCGGGAGTTTGGACCGGAAGTTTGGTGTATATATATATACAAAAACAATACCCGAAAGGGATTTTAAAAATCGGGGTCAAATCTCGACGATCGGAACCGCTCAATTTGTTTAAAACATGTTTTTAAAGGTCATCGCGAGGAATCACCAAAAAACAATACCTGGAAGGGCTTTATTCGAGCATTTTTTGATGAATTGTATATGTACGGTTATAATGAAAAAATGCTCGGATGAAGCCCTTTCGGGTATTGTTTTGGGGTGATTCCTCGTGTTGGCTTTGGAAAACTTGTTTTAAACACATTGAGCGGTTCGGATCTTCGAAATTTGGTCCGAAAAACCAAAAAAAGGGTGGTTCTCACGGAGGAGATCCGTGAGAGAGTCCTTAGTAGATCATCATTATATATATATATATATATATATATATATATATATATATATACAGAAGTTATCTAGTCCGGGATTCCTAAGTCCGGGACTCATAGTTCCGGATCAAATTTTCATGATCTGAACCGTCCAATGTGTTTAAAACGTGTTTTTAAGTGTCCTGCTAGAAATCATCCAAAAAAAATACCGGGAAGGGCTTGATCTAAGCAGTTTTTCATAAAACTGTATATATACAGTTTTTGTGAAAATCTGCTCGGATCAAGCCCTGCCTGGTTGTTTTTTTCGATGATTTCTCGCGGGGACCATTAAAAACACATTTTAAACACATTGGACTATTCGGATTATGCAAAAACACATTTTAAACCCTTAAAAACACCCATTTTCCTTCAATCCGGAATCCTTGGCTGGATAATTCGTGTATACACACGCACACACACACACTCACATGGCACACCCACTTGACTGTGAAGTATGTGTGGACTCCACACACCATGTGAGTGTGTTGGAGACTGTTATTGTACCTCTAGCATTTTTGTAGGAAAAGTGGCTTAGGCCCAAGGCAATTTGGGAAACCCTATTCGGAAACCGATTAGCTGGCCTCATGTTTTGCAAAATTGACTGTCTCATGTTTTGCAAAAAATAACTGTTCCAACTTACTTAAGGAAAAGATTAAACTGTTATCAATGATAAAAACACGAGCTTAATTAGGGCACATAATTTTTTGGTTAATTGATACGATTGCAGAATATTGATTGATTATGCTTCCAAAATTGTTTTTGTTTTTGCCTATAAAAGGAGTTCTTCTCCGGCCATTTTCGACATACCAAAAAACATTTTCTTATTCAGAGTACTAAGAGCAAGAATGCTCAATTGTGTTTTGTGTTTGTATTATGGGCTGTTTTATCCTGGAGATGGCGTGGCTAATATTTTGCTTGCATAGTGAGGGTGGAGTTACGAACGTCTTAAAGAGAGCGACCTAGTTTTGGACTCAACCCAAAATAGCAGCCAATTCCTTCTAGTATTTTTGTTCGTTACAGATACTGAGGTAAAAACTTCCATTTACTCTCTACAATAATTTCAAAATTATTACAAACGATATATTTTCTGGTTGGTTTTAGACAACCTCCATATATAAGTAAATTATATTAATTTGCAGAAAAGAAGCTGGTGGAGAGAAGTGCAACGTTACATCATATGTGACTTAAATCTATGATGATCTCCATTATAAAATTGGCCTGGTGATGTCTAAAATGTTTGATATAAATGAAATGACAAGTATACGAATTGTCATTGGTGCATAATCTTTCTTTGTCATTCTATGATCTGATCCAAGCTCTAAAAGTGTGTTTGATAAAAGTTTGTACAGTTATTGTTTTACCCTATTGAAAGTTAGTACATAGGCTAGCCTATGTATTAGTTAAATGTGCATTGCATGAAATGTATATGGACTGACTTGTCATTGCAAGATTTTAATTTGGCAAATCCACTCTAATTAATTACCGTATTATCTCATTAAAGTTTGTGCATTTTAATTTTATTCCTGAAATGCAAAATTTGCTTATTTGTAACCCAATTCAAATCTCTATATAGGTCTCTTTTGTTACAAGATTAATTCATCACTTGGTCTTGTTCCGTCAAAATTCTCTCTGTCTCTGTCTCCATCTCTCCCTCAATCAATCAATGGCATCCTCTTCACAGAATGTCTCTGAAGCCTTGGCTGGAAAGAAACTAGTTCCTTCTTTGCCAAACGTGATCAAGAAAAATGATGAGCCGGCCCTTTGCCTAACTATAGAGCAACCTCCAGTGGTAATCTCTCTAGTAAAAGTAAGTGTAGAAGCTTCATTTGCTCCCCCACCCCCTCTCTCTGAAAATACATTTACTGCACTGCACCTCTCATAAAAGCTGGTTATAATATGCACAATTGCTACCATGTTCCTTCAATCTATCGAAGAAGAAGATGAGTATTATAACCTTTTGAGCTTAATCTAGTATAGTCCTTGATGAACTTATGCAAACTGTTAATGGTTTCACATTTCTAATAGCACTCAAGTAACGATAACAGAACAACCGAGGAGGGTGTTGTTCGCGAGCATTCTGCTCAACATGACTTATCATTCAAGCTTCCCAAAGGTTGTCTACAAGATCTCTTTGTGATTGTTGAGGTACGTGGTTTCGTCTATTTGCTTCGACAACAAACTCAAATGTTGAGATTCTTTACCTTTACATTTGGATTCCATCTTAATTACTCTTGCTTCTTTTAATCTCTGTAGCCTTTCCATCTGATTGACATATTCGTTTTTTCGTTATTCTAAAAAAAAAAATTTAAAACCTAGATCTAGTTGTTCTAAGACCTTTTTTTGGTTATACAGTATATATACCCGAGTGACAAAACCTCATTTATAATGCTTATACTTGATTATGTCGTTGTTTCTTTAGCCCTTCTCCATATGTGCATTTGTGAGAACAAAGGAGCTCTAGCTATAATAGAAGAGAGAGAGAGAGGCTATGAAATGCAGAACTTTTTGGGGTATGATAATCTTTGAAATTGGATTAAAAAGATTAAAGGTATCCACAGCCAAAAGATGCTACTTCAACATTATCATGGTAGGATTAATTTGCTACGTATAATTTTTATTTTTGCAAATTATATTTTAACGTTGACGATTTTTTTCCCCTCGCCATAACAAGTTACTGCATTACTGCATTACTTTCGTCATAACAAGTCGGGGAGGAAGTTTCGATCGTTTGTCGCGGTTGAGGTTTTCATCATTCACGCTCGTGTTCCCAAGGCCATAAAAGCCGAAAGGCGAAATGTGGTAAGTTGAGAATATAACTATACGCACTCCTTACAAAAATAAGTGTAAGGTAAAATTGTTTATTAAATTCACTGATGATTTTTCAGCCTCTTGAGCCTTTGGTTTTTGAATCCTTTAAGAGAAAAAGGAAAGCTGAAATTCACTCATGAAGTCGAAGAGCAGGTGATCATGAAGGATAGTTACGACATTCTAAGCTCCGAAATGGACGACGATCGACAATCAAAAGTTCGACTCATATTGATGAAGTAATGGTTCAAAAGATGATCGACGAATTGAATTGTCACGGGACATATTGTCCCGTGACAAATTTAATTAACCTTTTCTCTTCTCATGGATATTGTTTATCAATTTTAGTGTAATATGGGATTTGCTTTATCTTGTCTGTGTAAATCCATCTACAAGTGGGTTACATTACACATTCCCTATTTGAGTGTGTATCGTAGGCCCCTCTATAAAAGTTACGAATCGATTACATCTTATTAATAAAAGTTACGATTTTTTTGTATAAAAGTTACGAGACACACCAAATGTTATGAATCATAGAAAAATGATACGAATCCTATTGATGAAAAATTACAAAACACTAAAAAATATTATGATTGCCAACAAGGTGGCACAATAGGTGCATATGATATCCATTTTTAATAGGTGTGTATTATAACCATTGGTTTTATACAACCGTAAAACTGATATATTCGTACTTGTGTAGTGTGTGATTTGTTGTGCCCGCACTTAACACAAATGTTCCGTTGGGCCCTTTTCATTGTTGTGATAACGACCCACTTGACACGTGTGGAGTGTGCGTATTGTGCTCGTGCCAACACAACCCATTTGAAACGTCTAGATGCTTTTCTTTTTTGAATGAATAGATAGAATTGTATTACACCATAAGAGTTTACAACCGCCAACAACACAAACTAAACAACACATCCAGATGCTTGTAAAGTGAAATAAATGAGCTAGCTAGCCCTGCGGAAAAGCTTAGTTCCCTATTCAATACGTACACGGTTCAAATCTTGGGGCTCGCTTTTCCTTCTCCATAAGAATTTTATTTTCTCAGAAACTCACAAATCCAAAGGGATATTTTTTTGATTGGTGCAAAAAATAATACTACCAAAAACTAGTTTTAATTGAAACAACGAAACAATTCATGAAAAAAAAAATATACATATATGAGACCAACTATCATTTTGTGGTTAGTTTTTTCACAGACGCGGTTTTACAAGTTCGTCTAGGCTCTGAGATTCTTAGGGCCGGCTCACTCCCATGGATGACTACACCAAGTAACTGTGTCTTTTTGTATAAACTAGGGTTTTTATTCAAATTAGATTATACGTTCAGAATAGGATGTCTTGGAATTCAATTGAAAAGTTTTACTTCTTCCAATTTGTTGAGTTTTGTTAAAATACCGTTTATGTAATGGTTTTTACTGATATGGTTAGACTTCTGAGATGAATTATGCTCGTAGGATGAATCGTGTAGTCAGGCAGCTCGACCGCATTAAGGGATAATTCATTCATTCATGCTTTTTAACAATCAGTATATTCTCTTGATGATTATTGAAAGGGATTGCAAGGCTTAGCAATAACCTTTCGCGATTCGAATATTAATCCTAGTTATACTTAGCTAAGCCAAGCCTGATTGAAGCTTCCCAAGTCTCATACTTCCCAATCCACCCATTCCTACGTGCTTACATATGTCTCCCCATTGGATGATGATGCTCCGCATAGCATTGAAAAAGTATATAAAGCGGTTACAAGGAGAGAGGTGGAATTGAGAGTGGGCTCGGTTTGAAGATGTTTGGTAATAAAATTAAGGGATTTGATCAGAGCGTACCAGGTTTTGCAAAAAGATTTCAATCGCAAGAGGGATTTCACTGGCAATCTCGATAGGATTTCCATCGTTATCCCAAATGGCAGATTGAACGTAGCCCTTGCTGCAGTCGATTGGCTACCCTCCATAGCTTCTACTTATCTTTACTACAAGTTAGTTACGCCGATTACAACATCCACGGGCGGCTTCTGCTCAATTCCTTGCAGTCGGTAAAGTAGAACCCACCCCGGTTGCAGGCTTGCAGCTTCAATCTTCTATAGAGCGGGCGTGAAATCTGGGTCCGGATCGGGCCACTGGAGTTGGGGTTTGTCTGATCCCTTGTCCATTTGCAGCTTTGGGCTAGAATTTCGAACATTAGGGCTACTTTCTTTCATTATTATCTTTTTTATTCAAGGGAATAGTAATAATATCAGTGATAATGCATTCGTTGTTGTTATTGGATTAATTGCTAAAACATATGTAAAATTTCTGTTTGTATAAATTTATGGATACTTATTAAAGATATGTAAAGTACAAGTGTTAACAGTGTCAATCCGAACACGATATGATTTTAAGAAAGTCAGATAACTCGGAGTGAAGCAAAGAAAAATAAAATGATAAGATTCAAACACGAACAACACCACAACATGCACCCCCCTCCCTACAACAGATAAAGTGGCAGAACACGTAAAACTGGTCGACGGCCTTGTTTGGTGTTTTCTTTTACTTTTGGGTTGTCCCTAGAATATATCAATCAGACTAGTAAATCACGTTGACTCTAAGGGGGTGTTCCGCTGAAGTTTTTTTCAAATAATTTGGCTTTTTATAGTTTTTATGTATTGTATTATGAGAGAGTGACATTTCTTGATTTTTGGAGGAAAAACTGTTTTTTATTAATGGCATACCCCCTAGTTACCATGCAAAAGTAAAAAAAGAACTCAAAGCTGCACTACTAAAACACCCTGTTACATTTTGTTTATTAATCTCTCTGTAACAATAATGTAAAAGTATATAATTTGGGGTGATAGATACGAGAAAGCTTTAATCACAGCCTCAGTCTTACTGCCATACGCCTAGTTTTCCATTTGAAAAAAAATAGGAATCTCATAAAATCAATGGGTTGATTTTAGCAAATAATTTTTTCATTTGCTAATTTCAACCCGTTAATTTTATGAGATTCTCGTTTTATCAAATAGAAAACTAGGCCTTAAGGCTTTTGTTTTTACTCTTTCCAAAGAAACCACACGCATACATGAATATATTTATGAAATTTTCATTTTATTAAATGAAAAACTAGGCCTTAAGGCTTATGTTTTTACTCTTTCCAAAGAAACCACACGCTATACATGGATATATAGAGAAGAGGTACAGAGAAAACAGGCAACCAATTATATCTCCTTGCCGACATGCATAATCGTAATGCAACATCTATCCATTTGTCCTTGACCCAAATATAAAATCAGTTCACCAGACTTTCACCGACACCATGCAATTTCTATTTATTGCAAACATGTAAATAGCAGATATTTAATTTAAAATATGTCAATTGTTTCACAATAAATGTTAGATTGTTAACCACCAACTCATCTAAATAAATACATGTAAATATTTTAATTATTAGTAGGCGTGGTGATGTTTAAACGCATGATCGATTGCTCGTTCTAATAACATATCAAATTTTTTAGAGGCTTCTAACCTGAAACCCATTGATATTAGGTGAAGTAAACTCTAGATCATATTAATTAATTAAACTTGGGAGACTTAGGTGAGCGATGTATTTAAAGTCTAATATTACCTGACTTGAATAGTGTTTTTATAATTTGATGTGATTCACAGTTGTATTATCCTATCGTTTGGAGGAAAAAAATGGCCGAAATTGCTTGAACACTAAACGCTAAAGGCTAAAGAGAAAATAATACTATTATTAGCCTAGAAATACAGATATGTCATGAAAAAAAGGCAAACTTACACCTTTATTATAGCCATACATTCAGAAACATTCCTTCTAGAGAGACTCGTACAATTCTAATACTGACGATGTTCATGATCAAAGGGGGTTTATTTAATTTTAATACTGACGATGAGTTGAGCAATGGTAAGGCCTAAATATACGAAGCCCAAACAGAAAGCTATGAACTTCCACGGAGAGGCAAAATATTGGCGTCTTAGGTTTGCCATATTCTTCGGCCAAAAATGCTTGCTATACCTGGTGGCTCTGTTGCACTGGTCAGCAAAGAAGAACTCTGTTGTTACAACTCCCTTGGTTAGATTGTTGAATAGATTGGTGACGTCTTCGCTTGCACCCAACCTATTATGGATAACTCCGGCCTTTTCAAGCACTTGGACGTCTATATCAGAGTTCACAAGCGTGTCCATCAGTAGTGCATAGGACGTAAAGTGCTCTGAACCGCTAGGGCAACACTGTTCAAGGGCAATGAAGTTCCTGAGATATGGCTCGGTCGAGTCAAATATTGTAAGAAATGGGATTTCGAAACGAGCGCTAAGAAACCACCTAAATGGTCCTTCAGGTTCTATGAAGTTGACCTCGAACAGATTAATTCCCGTACGGGGTACAAACTTGACTCCTGCATAGAGTAGTTCTGATGCAGGAGGCATGTAAGGCCTATCTCCTCCGTTTCCTGTTCGATCATGAGGAAGGAGATCGTCATGTATTTTGTGGAGGATATGATGGTAATTAGCATCATCTCCTCCCTTTCCTGTTTGATCATGAGGAAGAGAACCTGAAACCTCTTCTTCAGGTTTAGAATTATTCATTTTGTTGCCCAAAACCCAACTGATGCAGTCACGAGGCCAACAAGAAGTTTTCGCGCTACCACTGTTGGTGGAATCTTGACTCAGAACTTTTTCTTGATGTTTAGAATTATTCATTTTCTTGTCCGAAACCCAAAGGACGCATTCACGAGGCCAACAAGAAGTTTCCCCGCTAACAGTACTCTTGGTGGATACCATTGGACGCATCTGGTATTTAACCTGTGGCAGAACCACATAATCGGTGAGCGAAAAGTTCCCCAGGGGATTATTTGGGATCCGAGCCAGAGTGAGTGGGAACAATCTCTCAAGCACTAAGAATGGAATCTGGTTCTCTAGGAGTACCAAGTCTTCTTGTACCGTGACAATATAAAAACTGTTAGCAAAAATAGGATCTGCTCCCTGCTTTTTGAAATGCAAAATTAAAATTGCATTAGTATATCCTCGTTTATTTGACAAATTATTTGGAATTCATATTACTCTTCAACAAAAGTATCCGAATGCAGCGAAATCAAGAGAATTATTTTTCCTTGCAAATGATACACATTTGGAGAGAGAAAACAATTTTTTGTTGACATTTATAAAACAACTAGGAAAATACATTTTCTTGCAACTTATATCCTTTCAGTAACGAAACATAATTTTGTCGCTTATAAGTATTTTTTGCAAGCAAATTTTACTCATTAGGTGAGGAAAAAACTTTTATCGTGTTTTTATAATAAAAACAAGTGATTAATGAGGGAAAACAAATTACCCGCATATTGTAGTGATCTGTTGCGAGAAAAAACAAATTTTGTCACCTTTTTAATGATTACCGAGGAATATTAATTTTTTTCTCTAATTCAACTCATTGCACAAGTAAATTGTAGTTCAATGAGGAAACAGATTTCTGAAAGTTTTTTTAAATAAAAATAAATAGTTAGACAATCTCAGTTTATTAAAGATTGAATGCGTATTATTGAATTAACTCAACCGATCGAGGTAGCTTTTAGTTTTACTAATTTTGTGGTGAACAGAATTTAAAATAATTAAGGAGAGAATTTTAAAAGAATAAATAAAATCCTGATCGTAGGCAACCTTTGGCAGAAAAACAAAATCAGTGATTGACAAGCTCTTGTGGGGAAGAGTTGGGATCGGAGCCAGTGAGTGGGAACAATCTCTTCAAGCAAGTCATGTTGTACTATGATATGAGTCACTCAGTTATAAAAAATAGGGCTTCATTTGGTTTTCATTTTAAGGATTTTATTTATCAAATATTTTCACAGTCTACGTACTTTTTTTCTTTAATAAATTTTTATCAAATTATTTATCTATTTATTTTGACTTTTGGATGTATATTTTGTATCTTATTCAAAAGTAAAAAAATTATTAAAATATTAAAAAAATTGACTAAAGACGAAACATTACGCAACCTTGTACTAACTATTTGGAATGAAAAATTATGTAGTTCATTAATATATCCTCATTTATTTAACAAACTATTTGGAATTTATGTTACACTTCAACAAAAGCAGTCTAATGCAAAGAAATCTAGAGACAAAATTAATTGTCCTTGCAAATGGTAAACATTCACAAGATTTTATTTTGTTGACATTATTAAAACTAGTAGGGAGGAAAATACATTTTCTTGCAAATTGTATTTTTTTCACCAATGAAACCTTAATATAATCGCTTATAAGTATTTTTCCACGCAAATTGTACTCATTAGGTGAGGAAATTTTTTGTATTGTGTTATTAATATAAATAAAACGAGGAAAAACAAATTCCATGCCTGTTGTAGCCAATTGGCATTTGGCGAGAACAAACAAATTTTGTCAGCTTTCCAAATAATTAGCAAGGAATAATATTATTTTCTTTAGTTCTACTTATTGCACAAGTAAGTTATGTATACTCCCTCCGTCCCCTAATAAATGTAGAGTATTCTGTACCTTAATAAATGTGTATTTTGAAAAGTAATGGGTAAATGTTTGTATAATTATTATTTTGCCCTTTTGAAAGTTAGGGGGTAAAGAGGTAATAGATAAAAGTGGAGGATAATTTAAGAAACTGGAGGTAAAAGTTAATCTGAAAGGTGTAAACTGTAGGTAAAATTGAGATGAAATTGGTAAAGGTAATGTTTCTTTAATAAATTGGATTTACGAAAAATGCATTTAAAAAGAAAATGAGAGAGTGATACTTAATTGTAGTTCAGCGATGAAATACAAATTTCTAAATTTTTACATAAATAAAAATAAATAGTTAAACAATCTCAGTTTTAGGGTGCCCTTGGTACCCTAAGAATTTAGGGTAGGGTACCCTAAGATTTTAGGTTACCCTAGGATATTAGGGTATCCTAAGAAGCCAGGGGTATTTTTGTAATTGGTACATGTGAGTGAACTAGATGTGTTAGGATAATATTAAGTGGAATAGAAGTGTTAGGAAATAGCTATAGTGGACCTTATAACAATTCTCCCAAAAAACTATTATATCTATTAAATTGTTCAATAACAAAACCAAATGCATAACTGATGGGGTGGATAGGTGTTGGTTGTCTTGTGCAAGAGGTCAAAGAATTGACTCTTGATGGAAGCAATGTTTGCAAGGTAAGGTAAATTTTGGTTGCCTAATGGAATTAGAGTGGGAATTTTTTCAATTTTTTAATCATGATTTCACTAAAAACTGAGATGATTTCTTTATAAACAATCACGGTTTTTAGGAAAAACTGAGATTTTATATTGTCAAAGATTACTACATTTTTTTTTTAATCACAGTTTTTTCATGAGTTTTCATCACGGTCTAGAACCGTGATTTAAAGTTGGGGACTTTTAATCACACTAGGTTAGATCACGGTTTTTCAACTGAGATTAAAAGTGAAAGATCACACCAAAAGATCATGATCCTTATGCCTTTTTGTAATAATGTTGTACTAAGACTGAATTTCCATGGCGCGCACCCTTTGAAAATAAAATTGCACCTTGAGTTAATTAATAATGCACCATTTGAGGATAAGCATTGCTCCTTAGATTAAATTTTTTATTTCTAAAAAAAAAGACATTGCTCCTTAAATGAGAAAACGTGGCACGTTAAATGAATTAAAATTGTACCCTTTGAGGATAACCATTACTCCTTAAACAAAACATTCTATTTTGAAAAGAAAAAAAAAATCATTGCTCCTTAAATGAAAAAATGTTGCAGTTTGATTGAATTATCATTGCACCATTTGAGAATACCATTGCACGGACTGGATTGTCAAGGAATTTTTTTTAAAATTCAACTTTTTATTTAAAAATAATAATTACTCATTATATGTAACAACATTGTACTGGGACTGAATTTCCATGGCACTCTTTGAAAATAAAATTGTACATGGACAAAGGAGTTGTTAGTGTGTATTATTCCCAAAAATTTGACCTATCCTCCTCCTAGAAACAGATCTGGTACAAATCATTCACCTAACCGTAAATACTACTCCAAATCAAGTACTCCCTCCGTTCCTATTTGTTAGTCCTCTACGAAAAGTCGTGTCACTTTTCAAATGAAAAAATAAAGTGTTTTCGTGTATCATTTTTCAAATTTTTTCGCACCGAATTAAAGTACACGATGAGTACTTTAATTCGGTGCGAAAAAATTTGAAAAATGATACATGGAAGCACTTAATTTTTTTATTTGAAAAAAGGTAAGAGAGAGAGCGTGGGACAAACAAATAAGAACGGAGGGAGTACCTTTCTCATGTGTTCCGTCCAAAATCGAACCCAGTTTATGGCAACACCGACATCACCAAGAACAAATCGGAGAGAGAGAGAGAGTTAAACTTCATTTTTTTTCCCTGGGTTCTTGCATTTTTTTGTAATTGGAGTGGTGGTGCCGTGGTGGGATGAGAGCAATTTTGTTCACCCTCCTTAAAAGAGGGTGAACAAAACCCTCCCTTCTATTGGTTGAAACATGTGGGTCCCACCACAAAGTGATGTCACACTTACCAAAAAGTGTATTGCAGAGGTAAACATGATATCACTTTGTAGTGGGATTTATACCAATTCAACCAATAGGAGGGAGGGTTTTGTTCACCCTCTTTAAAGGAGGGTGAACAAACTTGCACTCTGGTTTGTGAAAAAATCGTGAAGCGAGAGATAGGGAGAGTTAAAATTGTTAATTTTGTTTCATTTTTTTTTTCCCTGGGTTTTTGCATTTTGGGGTTATTGAAGCTCCGATTGACTGTTTTGGTGGGATGGGTTTGTGAAGAAATCGTGGGGGGTGAGAGAGAGAGAGAGAGAGAGTGAGTGAGTGTGTGTACAGCAGCAGGCCTACGAAAAAAATGTTGGGGTGCTAGTTTAAAATGGAAGAAAAGTTAGGGAGATAATTGAGTAATTGTTAAAGGAGGAATTGATAGTGTAAAATGAGAGTTTGTAGTGGAGACTTTGAATTTGCTTTGACTGATTGAACTGTCGGGGAAGACTTGAAAAAGGCTTTGGTTTTATTACTTGTCAGGAGACTTTACAATTTGTTTCAAGGGGGTACAAGTCTTACACTCATTTTGAAGACAGCGCTGCTCTATTTATAGAGCTCCCAACCGACATTGCTGCCGACCTACTTCCCTTCCGGACAATTCTAGGATTTTGTACAAAAGTCTTCTCATTCCATCATTACATTCTACACTTTTCTACACATTTTTATATTAGATATTTTCTACAAAACTCTACATAATTCTACATATTTAAAGATTACAAATTATATTTTTATCACTCCTCCTTAATTTGTAATCTTCATGACTTCATGAAATTGAGAGAATTTTTCTGCTGCCACTGCTTTGGTCATTATGTCAGCTAGCTGCTCCTTTGTATTGACAAACTCGAGCTGAATTTCTCCATTCTGCACCAAATCTCTGATAAAGTGATGTCGGAGCTCAATGTGCTTTGTCCTGCTGTGAAAAACTGGA
>CM037159.1:540980-563480 GCA_020921065.1 Vaccinium darrowii | reverse complement strand
AGGTTAATAAAAGGTAAACCTGGGTATAGTGTAAATAAAAGGCAAACTTGGAAATAGGTAAAAAGGGAAAAAAAAAATTGTTCACGTACCACTAAAAGACGGTGAACAAAACTCTCATTCTGATTAGTTTAATATGTTTTAATAGTGTGGAGTCCCCGGAACCAAAACACTTTTTTGTAATCATAACATTACAGTGTGGTGGGATCCCCACCATTTTTGGTGAATCCCAAACTATTTCAAACAATTAGAATGAGGGTTTTGTTCACCCTCTTTTTTCTTTCCTTAGGGTGAACAAATTTCTTTCCGGTAAAAAACTGAAGGATAGAATACTCTTTTAGAAGTTTTGAATCCAAAATCAAAATGCATAAATAGCTCCGGAGCTACTTTTGAGATTGTGATTTGTTATACCTATCTTTAATTAGAATGCAATATGGCATATTACATTCTCACCGTAAACAGTCTACACCAAATACCCACTAAGACTTTGATATTTTATTCCATTTTTTTGCATTTGCAACTTTGTTAAACCCATAGAGTGAGTTAGAGGAGAGAGAAATAGAGAAGGGAGAGAGGGCCATTTTCACATTAAATGTTAGTTCAGTATTAAATGCCGTGCAATTTTCAAATTAAGAAATAGAGTAAATCCGTGCATAATATTTCAAAATTCTTAGAACGAATTTAAATATCTTAATTAGTTCTTTAATTTAGTGCAAAGAAATTTGTTTAGAATGCACGTACATTAATTATTTTTCGTAATGGACTAACACTAAGGAACTGGAACAATACAAAGAATAGCATTTTTGTATTGTATATTGTTAATTTCTTTATACTACTACTTATAATCACCTTAAAGTGCAAAATAGAATGAGTTTGTATCAAGAGTCTTTTTTCACTGCCGATCAAGAAAAAAAATACTCTCTGTCCCAATTTTATAGTCCCAATTGACACTTTTTTTCGTCCCAAAAATATTGTCCCACGTCGGAACTAAATGGGTAATTATTAAGCAATTTTCTCTTTTATCCTTATATTTTGAAGTTAAAAGTAATAAAAAAGTAAAAAGTTGTAATGATTGAAGGGTAAAACAAGAAAAAACATGTTTTCAAAAATACAATGATTATGTTCCTTTATTAAGTTGGAATCCTCAAAAGGGATTATAAAATTTGGACGGAGGGAGTAGTATTTTGCTACTTGAATATTTGGATGCAAGCTAAATACCAATTGAGGCGAAAAAAGAAGATAAAGTTTTGTCAACTGACATGTGACAACTTCAAGCCGCCTGAGTAGCCATTAATTGTAAAAAAGACAACTCTAAAAGGGTGATAAAAGAGAAATGTAGTTATAGTAATTAAACTTCCTTACCTGTGGGTAGCCAATGTTCCAAAGGTATAATTTGTAGAGAAATTCAAGGATGAAGCAACCATCGACCAACATCATTTCCGCATCAACTTCTTCCACGTAGCATTTCTTTGCATCGTCTATTAATTTCTCCATTGCCGCCACACAGTCTTGTAAAATCTTCTTCTGCCTTGCTTCCTGGTTCTCCATTCCTTGGGTCATTCGACAAAGTAGGTCATTCATGTAACTCGTCTTGACGTGTTGCATGGGTGTTTGGAGGTGTTCGTCATTTCGGTGAAGAGGGCCGATAGCGATGCATTGAGGGGTGTAGGCGCTTTCTTTCAGCGTACGAAGTTCTCTGGGCACCCTGTAAATGCAAGCTGAAGATAAGGATTTGGCTTTCTGGGCACCTTCATGGATTGTCGAAGTAAGGCGCTGAATAGCATTCTCATTGTCATTCTTCCTTTCGCTCGTTTCAGCTGGGTGGATTTCCATTTGATCAGGGATATCAAGAAGCAGCTGGGTGAACCAGACCCCCTCCTGGGATCTATATATAATTATAGAGGCCTCACACTCAGAGTAATTTGTAGGGTTAACTAGCTGTTGTGGGGCCTACTCGAAATGAATTTCGTCGTCAAATTTCTCCTCTTAAAGTTCTATCGATAAACAGTTCCACGCTTTCGTGCGCCAGGCAAATAGAACCATGCCACCACAGCTTTTATTTCGTCAAATTTACCGTCGACTGCCATTCCGTTAGATTCGGCTTCCCATATTCAAGGGACAATCTTCTAAAGAGGGGGGAAAAAATTAGTCAAGGAGAAAACATCTAAATAAATATTCTAAAAAATAAGATTATTTCCTTTTTTTTTTTATTCCACTTCTTTTGTTTAGCTCGTTCATACAACTTTAATCATATATTGAAAATTCTCTGTTACAACAAGAATTTGCCAATAAAAATAGAAATGACCTGCCTTCAATGTTTTGAAGAAAATACATCAAATTCAAGAAGATTACTGGAGCATCATTCTTTATGGAACTCAAACATTAAAACAGTGTTCGGATAAAAATCAACCCTTCGCATGGTTCTAGAGTGTTAAAAGACATAAATAATTAGGTTAGTGGTCAATAATCTACTAATATGGTATTAGAGTAGGCAATAAATTCTGTGTTCGAATATCAAATGCTTGCATATATTTTGCCTGTTTATGGAGGAAAGGCTGGCAACATGTGAGTAAGAGGGTTGAAGATATAGCTTAAGCTTTTAGATGAGTTACTGATTAACAATCTAATATAGAGGATCTTGATTTATACAAAGATGCTTTGGTAGATCGGTTCACTGCCTCTTAATTCTGATTTTTTTTTTTTTTTTTATCAGCAAAGAAGAATAATATAGATGAAGGAGAGGAAGCAGACAAATTCCAATTCAAGGATGCAAAGGGAAGGAATAGTGAATCCAAACAAGGACCACCCACAGCAATCCCAAAGCAAGCCCAGAACGGGAAAGAAAACACAACAAAGTTGAGAAGAACTCAACTACAAGAAAAACAAAGAAAATCAGCTAAAGCATCCCAGAGTACACCTATCTCAGAGACTGAATTAAGGCCGGAAATCTCAGGAGAATATCATTGGAAGAAAAGCCCCTCGAACCCTGGTAAGCTTTGAACCAATTCGCCACTTTGAATTTGATGAAATCCCCCATGTCCACCCATCTCGGGACTACTCCTTGAAAAATAAGATCATTCCTTAACTTCCATATACTCCAGATAATCGCGAAACTAACAAGCTCCCATAGCACTTTTTTCGCCTTCTTGAATCTCCAACTTTGCCACCAAATAAATAAGCTCTTGATAGACGACGGAATCACCCATTTAATACCCCACCACTAAAGAGAGCAGCAACTCGGACGTTTTAACCCTCTCTAGAACAGCTAACCAACCCAGAAACTGAGCTTTAGGAGGAGCATGAGTCTTCCACAACAACTTTAATTCCCTTCTAGGATGCCCCATCTCTGCTTCCCTACATTTATAAAGGGAACTAACCAAAAAAACTTCTGAAGAATCTGCCTTCCAACACAAACAATCAGATTTATGTGGTCGTAATGCCACCGAATTCACCATGATCGAAAGATTATTCCATTCCTCAAGCTCCCAGGGTAAAATATTTCTTCTAAGATCCAAATGAAGGTCTAGATTAGGCCCATTGCTCTGACAAGCATCTGCCACTACTACCAATTTCTGAGAGCATAAATTAAAGATCCTTGGGAACTGATTTAGTATTTGTTTCCTCTAAACAGTCTTCAAACAATACAAACTCACTCGCCATGGCCACACTATCTACTCCACACGAAAAAGTAAAAATAAAAGAAATCAGACACAGTTACTTGTCAAGAAAATGCCGCCGAAGATTCTGTTTTATTTTTATTTATTTTTTGCCTGAAACAATTAATAAAGTTGTATATATGGTCTCAGATTGTGCACCTTCCCGCCGGAGAAGATGAAGCTTTTTGGTACGATATTGTATTTTGTCCTTATAGCATTGCCCTGAATATGTACGGCCGAATCTGAAGGAAATGCAGTTGACGTTAACAAACTATTCGCTCCTCTTGTTGTACCCGTAGCATCCTTGGTTGATTTTAGCAAATTTTAGTTAAAGCACAAGAATACAACACAGAAACACAAAAAAGTGCAACAGTTAGCGACAATATACTAACTTGCTAAAGCACTACGAAAAGAATCTGCATGGTATGTGCTTAAAAATCCCAAAAATGTTTCTAAAATTTGCCAGTTCCCTAATCAATGGCACATGGTCTACTATAGTTGAGGGTTGCGAAATTCACTCAACCTCACGTAAAAGTAAAAAACGTAATTCACTGTGTTTCTCTTTGTACATTTTTGTCGCAAATATATCATTTGCAAACTTGAAAGGGTTACCAGCTCAATGGTGGCAAAATCCATAGAGAATGTACCATCCCATCCTTTCCGTTCAATAAAAGTTAACCGCAAAATGCAGAATGCATCTCTGCGCTTAAGCCGCTTGGCAGATGATCTCCCTATCATTTACAAATGACCATTTCACCTACTCGTAGTTTTGAAATTTGAAAAATAGACACCAAATAGGATATAGAAAAAGAAAATTGTGTCTGAGTACTTATTATTATGTCCCTAACTTTTTGCTAATATATGAAGATGACCTATTAGAATCTACATGATTCGACATATCATATATTATTGTTTCAGGATGCCCAAGGCGATTATGCCATTACATAAACATTTTTTTGTTAAACTACTTCTGGAGCTAGCATCACTGCATATGATTCAACTAATCTAGTTGTTAAATAATACAAACCACATGACGAGGCCGAAAGCTTTTCTATTATCAACTTTTGACTAGGCTTTATTGAAGTTATATAAAGATATTTCTTACTAGTACTTCGTTTGTGGTTTCAACACGACGCAAATAAATTTGTGAGCGGGATGTAAGTCGAAATTGGACTAACAAATTGGAACAGATAGAGTAATTATTTTAATTACGAAAAGAAAATACAAATACAAATGAAGGGATGTCCTTAATTCGTTTTCCCCATGATTCATGTGTCCCGGACTCCCAATTCAAGGAGTATGTAATTAAAATTATCTTACCCTACCAAAAGGAATTAAAACATTTTATTGAGTTAGAGCTGTCTATATAAAGTTGATAGAGATATGAAGTCATGGTCTTTTTTTATTGCTATTGTTTTCCTTTCATATTGTCTTGTCATTTTCAACTTTAAATAGGTATGAATACGATGATTGATCATTTAACATAAAAAACAGCCATTTATCAAAGTGGTGGCTAATCACATGAATTTAAAAAAAAAAAAAAATGAAAATGTGCACATGGATTGTTCATATCAAAAAATACCATTTTCACTAGTATTTTCACTGTGCGCAAACTTGATATTTCCAGAGCAAACACGAGGAGCTCCCAAGCTCTGACAGCTCTGGAATTTTTCTTGGTGGCAGATTTTACACAAAGATATTGCTATTGCAAAAGCTGATTTTAAATCCTCGGAAGGGGTTCGTTATGTTCGTTATGCTGTTGCTGAAGATGTGTATGAACGAAGTAAAGCCGCACGAGAAGCACGAATAGAGGCACGATTCCAACAATTAGAACAACATTGTTTGGATGCGTTCGCCGCCTTATCCGATCAGGTTACTGCCCTAACTGTTGGGGGGAATCTACCTCGCCGTCATCTTGTTATACCTCGGTTTTCGAAAGAGGAGGAGATGTCGGATGACGTTTCTATCACCAAACCTTTGGCGGGTAACTATCAGCCGAGGGGGAGGACAAATGAGGCTACTATTGAGTGGCCTTTCACTTCAAATATTATTCCAGATCCAGTAGTGGATTGGAGTAAGCCACCAGTTTTTGACGCAGAACCAGTGGAGAAAATTACAGAAAATAAAAAAAAGTTGCAAAAAAAGGTGGTTTCTATGTTGGCATTGTTGGAAACAGATGTAGAAGAATCAATTAAATTTGATTCTTATGAAAAGCTTGAAGACGATGAAGTTGACAAGAGTGTTGACAAGAGTACTAACGAATATGTTGATCCGTTTTGGGAATTTGTTGGAGACACTAAAAGTCCATTTATTTTGATCGAGAAGGAAAGTGAATTTGCTTTTTTAATGAAAATTATTCCTTCAGAATTTCAAGATTCCTTTGTGAAATTTGGGTTCGGAAAAATCAACTTGAAGTACAAGATCAACGCAGACAAGATTCGACGACTTCTACTGTATAAACTCGAGGACGAGTTTTTTCAAGCCGGAGAGAATGATGCAGATTGAAAATTTATATTATTTAAAAATAGTGTTTTATATTATGAATCATTAATGCCCAAAACAATTTCAAAATTATATTATTTAAACTAATGGTGACTAAATAATTTTAGTAAAGTACTTGGTCACCAAAACATTTGGTCATTGAAGGTGTACAAATAATGAGCACTTTTTTGGTCACCGAAAAATTTAATCATTTAGTGATCATGTTGGTTGGTCATTACAAAATGTACAAATAATGACCACTTTTTTGGTCACCGAAAAAATCATTTCGTGACCAGCATGTATAAGTGACCAATCATTTTGGTCACCAAAAAGAACATTCAGTGACCATGTTTTGATCACTAAATGTTATGCTTCAGTGACTACAAGAAATAATGACCACTTTTTTGGTCACCGAAAAAATCATTCTGTGACCAGCATGTATAAGTGACCAACCAATTTGGTCACCAAAAAGAATATTCAGTGACCATGTTTTGATCACTAAATGTAATGCTTTAGTGACTACAAGAAATAATGACCACTTTTTTGGTCACCGAAAAAATCATTTCGTGACCAGCATGTATAAGTGACCAGTCATTTTGGTCACCAAAAAGAACATTCAGTGACCATGTTTTGATCACTAAATGTTATGCTTCGGTGACCACAAGAAATTTGGTCACAAAAACCTTTTTGCGAGTAGGGTTAGGCGACCAAATTTTTTTTGGTCACAGTATACATTTTGTGACTAAATAGGGCCTTTTAGAGACCAAAATCTTAGTCACCGAATGTGTTTTTTCTTGTAGTGTGGTTTTGTTGACGTTCAGACTATTTTGTCTTTATTAATGTCAATTTACAGTATTGTCCTCTTTCATGTTCAATTTTCAAAACACGGTTGAATTTTTATTCTTATTGAGTTCTCCAATGGATTTTATCAGCATTTGATAAAATTAACCCACCTGATTTTATCTATTTGTGAAAACATGTGATAAAATCTGTAGATTTTTGCATTAAAAAATCTATAGATTTTATCAAACTTCTTCACGAATGGATAAAATCAAGGGGTTGATTTTATCAAAATTTTGATAAAATCCATTGGAGAACTGTTATTTTTTGCTTCCAGTAGTGCTGTCCATGTTCAACTAATTAAAGCATTAGTGAAAGATACCAAAACATATTCAGACACCTATACATTTTTTATTTCGTTTTTCTTTTTTGTGCAAGAAATAAAATATTAATAACATGCAGGAGCAAAAATTTTGATAATAAATTCAAACATAGAACCGATCGAAAAACAAAATTTCGAACTTAGTACAACAGATATAGGGTCCCTCATACAGTCATAGTGATTTTCTATGGTCAACGGTCATTTTTCAAAATTACGATTATTCAAGTACCCCCAGACTAAATTCCTAGGTATACCACTGCTACCATCGGATTACATATTTTCAATTACATATCCCTTTACTATTTATCCCGTTAAACAAACGAGCCCAATATACATTTTGTCAAGTAAAGAACCCTTCGGCAGTGTTTGGATGACCAAAATTTTGAGTGGGAATAAGAATATGAAAATGATTACTGGGAATAAAATTCCGAAGAATTTAATACCTAGAGGAATTGCATTTCGGTGTTTGGATTAATTCAGTAATATTACGATGAAAACAATTATTTTGGAAATTTATTAAAGTCAACATTTCCTTTTCTTAATGAATAAGCCAGAAATATGAGATTCTCGTGGGGTAAGGGAGGGATCAGATCCTCACTCAGTCTGGGAATATGATTCTTAGTTGAATGTGTCATTGGGAATCACATTTCTATTCATGTCTCTGCCAAACATCAGAATCAAAAAAGCCTGGCATCACATTCCCGTTTCTGTCTCTTCCAAACGTCAGAATCATGGGTAGAAGACATCACATTCTCATTCCCCCTTGAGATTACTGTCATCAAAACTAAGCCTTCTGGATAAAACTAATTCATACTCCCTTTGTTCCAAATATATAGTCTCTCGTTCCATCATAACCGAATAGAAAATCGATTATATTTTTCAATCGGTAATACATTTTATATGTAATATGAATATTTTTTTATAGATCACAATTAAATCTAAAATACAAAATTTTTAAAATCACCGAAAATATTATAGATTTTAAGATATATTACATTGAAAAGTGGCACAAACTCCAAATAAGAATTATATTTTTGGGACGGGGGGAGTACATAGATTCTTGACTACCGTCGGTAGTTACTAAATTGAGAAGGATTAATAAAAGTGAAAATAAAACAGAGCTGCATGGGTTAAAAACTCGCAAACAATATATTTGTGCCGCCACTGGCGCTACCTATGTTTCCACAGCCATAGACGGCGGCGACGCCACCGATCGTGTCACGCCACCATGAAAAAAAAATCCCCCCCCCCCCCCCCCCCCGAGGAAAACAACACCGACAAAGTCTATTTCGATTTTCACCAATACGAAGCAACCTTAGTGTCATTACAAGTAATAATCTTTCTTAGTCAACTAATTAAAACATTTATGTTTAAGTACCAGAAGCTTAACTCCGAATTTCGAGTAAAATCATTTACTTATAATAACATTGACTTTCTCTTTTATCTCAATTCATAATTTCTTGACAGTTCATTTTCCTTTTTCTCAAGCATGATTTATTGTTTGTTTAATTAATTTCAGACACCCAAAACATTTTTAATTTCTTGTTTTTTGTGCAAGAACAACATATTGTTAATAACCTGCAGGAGCAGAACTTTTGATACTCATTCTATGGTCAACAGTTTTAAATGCACAGTCATTTTCACACAATTAAACTTTTTTTCACATTCACACTATTTTAGTCTCAACGCCGTATGAACATATATGCAAGTACGTATGATAAAAATATTGGATTACTAAAAGAGAAAGACGGGTGAACGCATGCAAATTATGCACACAGATTTGAAAATAGATGTGTATTGAACCGTTTGATGCATATAGATCTCTCGTTCTTCATTGAGATTAATGATTGTCAACCGGCCAGATGTGTTCAGATTGTGCACGCAATATTATTGCGCTCTTTCTTTTTCTTTTTTTTTTGTCAAACATAGGTTATATACCTTGCAATACAATTTACACTTTACAGACAGTAACGTGGATGGCTAAGGTTGACTATTACTGTCTTGATTATGGTACTTTAGGAGTAACTCATTTAAAATTATTGCTTAATTAGAAGAAATTAGTGGAAAAAACTAGCAAGTTGGCAACTGTTGTATGTCCTTAAATGTATGGATTCATAGTCTGTGGGCTTTTGATTAATTAATAGAGGTGTTAGATGCGTATCTTTTGGGTACAGTGGCACGTGAAATTTGTTTGGGGGGCGGGATATATCCATTGATTGGAGGGGAGGGTATTAAACTGTTAATCCATGAAATATTTCTCTTTCTGCCGATGACATTACCAGTTCATTATTTTATTTTGGAAGATCTCAAAAAACTAATCTTCTTCTTCTACTTTTTTTTTTTTTAACATCTTAGGTGTCCGAGTCATATTTTCACGCACATCAACTACTTTTGAGAGTTCCCCCCATCCATTTGCAGAAAACCCAATCAAATGCGGAGGAAAGCTCTGTATAGCTAGACTTGCTCCAAACGAGTGACCACTAGGCCAACTGCCCCTTGGGCTAAAAGTACTAATCTTCTTTAAAAGTTAAAGATAATTGTTTTACACACCTGGGGATTGTCCCAGAGGTTAGGGCGAGTGCCTGACTTAGGGAGTAATCCCCTTGGTTAGGAGTTCTATTCCCCACAGGTTGAGTACCCTGTGCTAAGTGGGGGCGCTGCGACTGGTATGAATTCTGCCAACTCCCTTGGAGTTTTGGGCTGTGCATGCAGTGGGTCCAATTAGTGGCCTGTTGTAGGGCTGTTTCTCGGTAATAAAAATAATAAATGTTTTAAAATTTTCCGAAGATAACATCTGAAATATGGTCAAAAGTGAAAATAAGGAGAGATTTTGGAGTGTAATTACATCTTTTAAAGAGACGTATAATTATATGGAACTAGAATGAATGCATTTCTTTAGTGTTCATTGGGCAATGAAGAATGAATATAATCTGAGTCCATTTCCATTTCCAAATCAATCCCACTTCAATTTCCCATTATGTTGGCATGATTCAGCTTTGGTTTTGCATAGGGGTGTGTGTATTACCTGCAGATGCAGTGTGAGTGTGTGCAAGTGTAAGTGTGTAACCGTGAGTGCAGTGTGAGCTCATGACTTGTGATTATGTTTCTGGGCTTGTTTGTTGGTTATCATGTTATGTTTCTTGGCAGTGATGACTTTCTTGAGCCTTATGTTTGTCTTATTAATGTTGATTCTGAGCTTGTTTGTGGTTCTGGGCAATGATGATTTGATGAGCCCTTTGCTCCCAGGTTTATGTGATGTTTGAATGTCTAATTGACATTTCTATATGCCTATGATGATTCACTGAGGCTTTTATGTTGTATGGCAATAATTTGTGGGAATAATTAGAGGAATCTTTATGGTATATGCCTATATGGTACTCAACCAGTTTGAAACTTGTTAATATGAAAGCATTATTGTTAGCAGGACCTATTTGGCTTGAAATCTGGGTCTGTTTGTGTTGAAATGGGGCTGCATTGGTTTTGCATAGGGCTTGAAATGTAATTGACAATGTCTTTTACTTCTTTAGTGTTCATTGGGCAATGAAGAATGGATATAATCTGGGCAGTGATGTTTGTATCTAGGCAGTGATGTTTGTGTATCTATGTATCTGGGCTATGCTATTATTGTATTGTGTATCTGCTGATGTATTTTGCTTATTGGGCAGTGATGAAATTGAAAACCTGAGCCCATTTCATCCTTACGGTCTAATTGTGCAATCCATTCATGGTGGTTCTTTGATCGTGTCCCAGGTCAGTTTAAACTTTAAAGCCTAACAACATCTCTGGTACTGTGGTCGTTGCAAGTGTGCATCAGTGCAAGAGTGTGTTTCAATTCGCTGCTATTGTATTGTGTTACTCATTCCTACACTTGTTAGTGGGGTGTGTGTGTGTGCCTAAACGGCTAAACCTGTTTATTTATGTACTTCATTTCTGGGCATGCAACTGCTACACCTGTTTTACACTATTGGTGCTGGTAGATACAATTTGGGCTTCATAGAACTTGTTGTACAAGTGTTTACTGGGCAGTGATGAAAAGTGAAAACCTGAGCCCATTGATAACTTATCTGTTCCACATCGTTTTTTACTGTATTTCTTACATCAAGAGAGGCTTCTACATCTGGACTAACGGGTAAAAACTCGTAACTGTGAAAGTGTAATCATCCTTGTTTTGTTTAAGAATTTGTTATCCCTGATAGTTGGTGTGCAATGGTGGCAAGATGGAGATTGGAGATGGTGCGGCTGCTGAGGAAACTACAGAGTAAGAGCTTGAGTTTTACATGAAGAAGCTCTAGAGGAAGAAAGGCAAGGGGGTGCAGCAGGTGCCGCCGTGCCGTTGCTTAAATGAGAGATGGGCCAGATGGCCTAGTTTTCCTGTTCCTGCACTTGTTATTTTGTTCCTGCACTTCTTGTTCAAGGATAAAAGGTTGTGCATAAATGTGGTTAAGTGTACAACTGTTGTTCTGAGATTGCAAATTTGTGTGGTCTGTGTGGTGTATGGCTGTGAAGTGGTGGGGTATTAAATGGGTGGTTCCATCGTCTATCAAGAGCTTATTTATTTGGTGGCAAAGTTGGAGATTCAAGAAGGCGAAAAAAGTGTTATGGGAGCTTGTTAGTTTTGCGATTATCTGGAGTATATGGAAGTTAAGGAATGATCTTATTTTTCAAGGAGTAGTCCCGAGATGGGTGGATATGGGGGATATCATCAAATTCAAAGTGGCGAATTGGTTCAAAGCTTATCAAGGTTCGAGGGTCTTTTCTACCAATGATATTCTTCTGAGATTTCCGGCCTTAATTCAGTCTCTGAGATAGGTGTATTCTTGGATGTTATTTGCTGGCTCTCTTTGCTTTCTTGAAGTTGAATTCTTTTCAACTTTTGTTGTTTTCTTTCCGTTCTGGGTTTGCGTTGGGTTTGCCGTTGGTGGTCCTAGTTTGGATTCACTTTCCATCCCTTTGCATCCTTGAATTGTATTTTTTGCTTCCTCTCCTTCATCTATATTATTCTTCTTTGCTGATCAAAAAAAAAAAAGTGTACAACTGTTGTTCTATGTTTCCTTTACTGTTCTTTTGCTATTGGAAGTTGATTTGATTCTAATGGAGTAATGGTCCTCCAGTTGGGTTCCTAATTGGAAGAATAAATGTTAAATTCTGCGAGAATATCTAGATTAATTATATGCGCAAATAAACTTTTTAAATTGTTGATTTACTTTAACAAAAAAAAAAAAAAAAACCAAATAAACAAGCAAGCCAAACAAACTATAAAATCTATCTATTTAGGTTAGTAATTAATCAAAACACGCAAGCTAGTAGCTACCCACAATTTTAATCTTGACATCAACTCTAGGTTAGGAAATAGGAATTAATCAAAACGAAATAGACTATTGTAAGGCGCTTGATTATGGTATTGCGAGTCGAACATTAATCACGTGGAACTTTAACAAGAAGAAAACAATTCATTCAATATTTATAGATAACATATATAGAAGTTCGTTCTTGTTTTCATTATCAACTAGTAGTCCAGATGTAGAAACAATACAGGAATCACAATTAAGACATTAAGTGAACGGCCGACACGGCCCGACACGATTAAAAAACGGCACGGGCCGACACGATTAAGTAAATGGGCACGGCACGACCCGACATGAGTCAAACGATTAAGCGGGCTGGCACGGCACAACACGATTATGTAAGCGGGTCGGCACGGCACTATGCGATTAAAAAATGGCACGGGCCGACACGATTAAGTAAACGGGCACGGCACGGCCCGACACGAGTCAAACGATTAAACGGGTCGGCATGGCACGACACGACACGATTAAGTAAGCAGCACGGCACGGCACGACATGAATAAGTAAATGGGCCGGCACGGCACGGCACATTTACAAAACGGCACGGCATGACTAAAAATGGGCACGGCATGGCACGATTAACCAAACGGGCACGGCACGGGCACGGTTGGCACGGAAAAAAAGTGGCACGGCACGGCACGACGGGCCCGTTTGACACCTCTATATGGAACCTTAAAAACAAAAAAAATTCTGAAAAAAAAATCAATACAGGGCAGAATGGGTATTTTTTAACCCCTTTTGTAGATAATAATATTCTGTTAGGAAAAGTTAGAAATCCTTTTTATTATTTGGGTTTCACAATTTTGATTTCATTTAGGAAAAAACGTGCCAAAAATTTAAGAAAGGATATATTTGTACATTCACATCCACTAACACAATTAGCAAATGTTTGGCAATTTCAAACAGGCACCATATGCACCAAGGTTGTTAGTACGCTTCATGCAATTAAACAAACAAAGTGTACCAAAAAAACATTATTTAAATTTTGTTAATTAAAAACATTTGTTTTTCTAGTCAGGGTATCTGAAATAAAATTTAGATCTATAAAAAAATCAATATATTTCAAAGACCAGCTTAATTGCTAGATTCTTGCCAAAAAAAAAAAAATCAAAATTAATTACAAGATCATGTAACAGGAATATCATAAACCAACTACATTTGTCCGATTCAAATCAATCATGATCCATTTATGGTACAAACAGAAACCTGTCGTTTGATTAAAAATTCAAGCTAATTAAGCTTAATAATTTCTTCTAATCAGAGTTCTGGTTCATATGCTAATCACATGTGCAGATGTGATTGCATAGTTAATTAATTTATAAGTCGAAATTATGAGGTAGTTACCGTCTACATACGTTATTACCAGCAGTGCTAGGATTACTGGTATTGATTAATTAAGGTCTCAAGTTCAAAATCTCTCAAGTGGGATTAGTATCCATAAGTAGCTTCGCTCCAACTCCAAGCGGAGTCTGGCTTTAATTGTGCTCCCCGGTAGTGGCGGTGGCTTTAGACTCTCAAGATTAGTCGAGATGTGTGTAACCTAGCCTGAACACTTGAGTTATCAATGGAAATCTATATAGTCCTGGTTCATTTGCTAATAACATGTGCTTGCACAATTTATTTTATTTTATTTTTTGATAACCGAATGTCCAACCAGCTTTTGTGCAACTCCGACTAATTCCGGGGTTCTGAAGGTAAAGATCGGGCAAGCTCCAAGTGGCCCCAAGGTTTGGGATAGTTGGCCTCTGTTGAATTCGAACATGGAACCTCATGGTCAAATACTTATTGCTTTCTCACGTCCATTTTGCCAAGACATCGAAATTATGAGTTAGTTACTGTATAGATACGTTATTACAGGCAGTACTAGTTAGTTAGTACGTATTATTGTTATTGATTAATTAATCTCTTCATAATAATCCTAAGCTAATTATGCAACTAACGTGCTTACAAAATAATTCAAAAAGTCATTTAATACGGCCTGCATGCGTTGTGATTGCAACATGATTTCGTTACTAACGGTCATGATGCATTGTAAACTGTTACTCCCATTTGTTAAGGGTACCCTCCAGTCCGGGACGGTACTATTTGGGTATTTTGTAGGTGTTTAATTGGCTCGATACACTTTGATGATTGGGGTCGTCAGATGAATTATGTTAAAAGAAAATTATGTTGAGTGGATATTTATCAACAAGCTTTCAGAACACATTTATGTTGAAAAAAATTATCATTGAATATCAGTCAACAAGCTTTCAGAACACATTTACGTTGAAAGAATAAAAGATTGGAGTGGTAAACCTTCTACCCCGAGAGAAGTGTCTTGCAAGTACATGTTGATTGATATCCGATCAATATGATTTTCAAAATCATTGATATTTTCAACGAGCTTTGAAAGATGAATATAACAGTTCCTCGAGTGGGCTAAAAAAAGACAAACAAATGTCCCAAACGGACCTTCCGATTTCTTAAAGGGACCAGAGAGGATCCTACTGGATAGAATAGTCAAAATCGTGTGATGATTCCTAAAATGGAACCTGTTTAATTTTGGATTTTGGATTTTGTTTTATGGATGTTCTTTTAATAAGTGTGCTTATAGGAAATGCTATCAATAACCCCTAAAAAAAAAAATGGTCCAGTTCCGATCGTACCAGTAAAAAAAAAAAAAACAGCTTTTGTTTTTTTCTTGAACAGAAAAGAAGAAATTTATTAATTTTTGGAAACGGATTACAAAGATTAAAGGGAACCGAAGGAATAAGGCATCACAACCTTATGCCACCACGAACCCAAGGGAAATAACAAGGGTTAACAAGAGGTCAACCAAGAGGTAGACAACACCAACCCAAAAGGGGATAGAACAGCAACAACCGAAGGGAATACTGATGCAGATCATATTTTGGAAAACTAGCAATTTATTAGAATTTATTTTACTATTTCAAGTTTAGTATTTTGTTAGGAGATTACTAGTATGGAGTTATTTAGTTTCTTAATTTTAGGTTGATTCATTGTCCTATTTTATGTTTTCTTGTTTTACAAGAATTAGGGTTGCTAGTATTTTATTTCCTTTTTAATTTTAGGGTTACTGCTAGTATAAATAATTGATAATTGGGTCGATTTCTTGGCTCATTTCATTTGGGTCGATTTCTCCCCTTGATTCATTGTCCCCGTTTGATCAATGAGGCGCTGAACCTCCTCATAGTCATTCTCCCCTTGGCTCATTTCAGTTGGGTCGATTTCTTTTTGGTCCTGATAGTCATTCTCTCCTTGGCTCATGTCAGGTGGGTGAATTTCCATTTGATCAATGAAATCAAGAAGCAGTTGGGTAATAGTTATAGTGGTTGTGTTTTGGTTTAAAATGGTTTTCGATTTTCCTATTAAGACCCTCTCCTGAGATCTATATATAGATGGCTCACACTCACAGTTTAAATGGGCCACTCTGCTATTTAGTCATAATAACTGTCCAAATTTACAATCAAATGTGTGGGACCTACTCGAAATGAATTTCGTCATTACATTTAGGAAATCGATATTCGCACTCCCAATTTTGATGCATGGGCTCCGAGATACAGTAATTTTCCAAAATTACCCTTTTGCAAGTTCCATAATTTACTTCAAGCACTCCAAAAAATATTTACTCTTCTTTTTTACATCTGGTACTCTAAAAAAGCAGATAGTTTTTTTTTTTTTAATTAGAAAAAGCAGATAGTTGCTCAACTCCTTTTACTGCACGTCACTGAATTTCCTACTTCCATATATATGTAATGTTTCCTTGGTAAAGTCTTTATGTTATTATCTCCATGTTATGCACCAGGACAACCTGGACAAGTGGTCTTCGGCTTATGATTGTAGAACCATCCTTTTGTCCATACAAAGTCTCTTGAGAGTTTTGTTACTTTTCCTTTCAATAGTTCTCTAACTTTAGTGATTCGCTTTGTTTGTCTCACTATGAGTTTTAAAATGTAGATTTGCGGCCGTCATAAAGATTTTGAGGGAAAAATAATAGTTAATGAGTACGAAAATATAAAGATCTTGTGTCGCAGCCATTATGAAGATTTTGCAGTATCAACATTTTTAATTGTGTGCTGTTTATTTTGGAGAATTCTAGCAATAATTTTTTTTTTTGTGCAAAGTGACGTGAAGCAATCTGACATAGATGCATGCTTAATGTCTGAAACCTAATTTTTATGTTGTGGATGTTTAATGTTTGGAACGTAATGTTAATTTTAATGTTTAGAACCTAATTATTATTTTTGGTTTTGATTCATTTTTCCGTTTGTAGTGCCTTAGTGAATGAGGAGATAATTTAGGGGTAGAGTGCCTCCAGTAATTTTTATATCTTAAAAAGGATAGTCTTGTAACTTCATTAAATATTGGAGTGCCTGCATAAAAAAAAGGAGCTCCAAAATCAGCACCCTACCAGTTAAAAAAAAAAAAAAAATTAGCACCCTACATTTATTCTCATCAAGTTTTCTCTATAAAGCAGTGTTTTTGTGTAGATAAGGGCATTCACAGTGGATTCCCTAAAAATAGCTCCTAAATTGACTTCTACGATGTACACATAAGCCTAATTGGGTCCCATTTTTCACTCCTAGAGCTTGTTAAATTTAGAGAGCATGTACGCACGCAATGGACTAGCAAAAACATTCTCTATTTAGTGAAAAAACATAATAAAAAGTGTGGGCCCCATAAATTGATAAGTATAAAAAGATAAAAAGTGTTTGGGTCCCACTTGGAGCTAGTTACAAGGCTAGTGGGGGTGTTCCGTCAACAAAAAACTGTTTTTTTCAAACACCGAGATAAATCATTTTCTCACAACACATCACATAAAAAACCGTGAACAACCAATTTTTTCAAAAAAACTAGGTTAGTGGAACACTAGATTTAGCTAATGGATTAGGAGTCATGTTTAGGAGCTACCATTGGGAGCTTGTATTGGGAGCCCATTGAAGACCATTATTGATCAAATGGCTTGCTAAATTTTAAGAGCCTCACATAGGAGCCTTTTTAAGAGTTCACTGTGGATGCCCTAAGACATTTAAAATGGGTCAGTACTATTGATATTGATTTGGTAGGAAAATGGAAACAAAAGGACAGAGGGAATTTGATGGTAACGACAAACTTTGGGTTATTGGAAGGGGAAAAATTGAATCCACATCTATTTCGGGACCGCTATTAATCAACCCCAAGAAGCAATTATGATAAATTAGGTTTCATTGGGACCTGAAATTGACATTACTATTGTCACAATAGACATTTTTTGTATTGTCATATGCATAAATTTACAACCTGAAATTGACATTACTATTGTCACAATAGACATTTTTTGTATTGTCATATGCATAAATTTACAAAATATCGCTGAACACGTACGGATATTGTTGAACAAAACATTTTCCATCAAAATCCCTTATATCAAAATATATTAGAGAAAGTCCTTCATATGTATTCATACATATATGCATATACACTTCCATGGTCTAGATCTCTCACTCATTTTCGATTTCATACTAACTTTGCCTCTCAATTTCATATTAATCTCTTTCAAGAACTCACCATTAGGATTCAATTAATTTCTCTTTATTCTAAAGCACTGCGATATGTAAATGGTTTTTGCCAGTGATTTTTTTATTTTTTTGGTTTGACAGCAAATACCTGAGTCTGGAGCATGTATGCATTTCAAGTGCTTTGAATCTTTTTCATATAGTGGTGTGCAGATGTTTCAACAGAATGATCCATCACAAAAATAGTCTGGTAATTAGTTCCCATTACCTGTCACAAATTGTGGGATGAGCATTGCTATAGGTACATCATTTGATTGATTAGGCAATTTTGGATTCTCACCCTAGTGATCATAGCTTTTTAATTTATTCCAAATATTCGAATCAGTTGATTTTTGAACAAGAAATTCCTTTTAAGGCCTAATAGATATTTGAATTGAGTGAGACCTCAAACAGATACCACACAAACTGGTGTACCTCAAATGTTGTACGTACCATAGTGTTCCTGTGTTCGTTTCCCAGTTTTAGTTTAATTTTAGTTTTGATGACATCATCATTATCCTCATTTCTCTCTCTATCTCTTTCACTCATTATACCTTTTTACATCATCAAAACTAAACTAAACTACCAAACGAACACAACCCTTGTAATTTGGGGACAACTATTAATCAACCCAAGAGGCAATTTATGATAAATTTAAGGTGTACCTCAAATACGTACTATTTTCACCATAGGCATTTTTCTCAAATTGATGTCAGATCATTAGGCTACAACTAAGTTTGCATAGGAATTGTGATAAATTTTAGGTTTCATACCTGAAAATGACAATACTTTGCCACAATTGTAACGCCTCGGATTTCGGAAACTTTATTAAAACATTTTTTCAAATAATTTATCTGATAAAAACTCATGAATTGATTAACAACATAAATTTTGTCTTATTACAACTAATTGAAATTTTGAATAAAGAGGTCTAACATAGAGTTACAACTTCGAATTAAAGCTTTTGAAAATAAACAGAGCATCTACGAAAAGAAAATCCAGGCTTCGTTTGATTCACTTTACAGAACAGCTTCCTCTTTGACTTGATACAGCTCCTCTGCTCCGTCTTCTATACCTAGTGTACGAATACCAGGGTACGTCGTACCGTGAGCATAAAACGCTTAGTAGATATATCCTATACCTACTTAACCCACACGTATCTAGCACATAAGTATGGATAATGAACAAGATAGATGGAACAATAATATTCATTTTATATATGCACATAATTAAGCATGAATAATCAATAAGTTAAATGTAATAAAATCTTCACTTTATTACTATCCATTAACCTATGTGATAACTAAGATTCCATCCTCAGAAATCTTTCTTACCCTGTAACCTCCAGCATAAGCCAACTGATGTGATTCTACTCCCCCTTGTAGATTAAGGCCCGGATGAGAGCAAAGTTAGCTACTTGGGTCTCCCACCCGCAACCACACAAGGAATGAACAAGACTTCACCGGGTTGTGACACAAGCACGCTGCCCCGGGTTGTGACGCAAGCACAATTCCACCCTTATAACCAAACCGTTCAGGAGCCAATCACCACCGTGCCTTACCTAGGGTTTTGTAATCTCAATATTCAGAATCCAAACCATTCATTTCTCCTCCAGGGCCCACAAAGGTTACCCTCACAACAGGGTCCAACACGTCACCATTTTACTCATCATCGTTTCTCATAATTGTTTTTCCATCATTACCTAACCATCGTCTACAATGAATTTCTCACGATTCATAACCACCCCAGTGATCCTATTGTCCAATCTAAATTTTTATAAACAACTTTAATAGCAGTACAAGCAATTGTACGAAACTAAACCAATGATCCATATACACAATCAAGAATGAGGACAGTAATAAATAATACACACAAATTTGTAATTTCAATGCAAAATGTAACATAATCACTTCCTCAAAGAGAATAATCTAAATGCATTAGCATCATGTAACTTGGTCTACGTATTCTTTATATGTCAATAGGCTTCACAAGGAAATTCTAACTTATGGCTAAATGCCAAACCTTCTTGGCTGTTATGGAAAAATAAGATTTCTATTTTGTAAACAGGGAATCAGAGAACACAAGTAATATTGTTACCCACGTTTATGTTACTGAGAGAGGACATGGTCGGCTAGTATGATAATTAAAATAATATCCCAGTGTATTTCTTTGCAGTGCACGTGGTACAATTGTACAAATCTGGAAGCTCATACGTCCTATGTGTCATCAAATAGGCAACCCAATTCATAAGTATTGGTCTTGGTGAAACCAAATGTGGGACTGACTGTCCGAATAAATATTTTTGGCAGTCATGGGTTTGTTCCCCGTTTTGAAATTTCGAGCTACGGAGTTTCGTTCGTTACCCAACTAAACATTAAATTAACACATAAAAGGGTTCGGTAGGATAAACCTACCTTAAGTCCTGCAGATTTAGCTAAAATCGGAGTTGTTTGAGTGGGACACGGTGGCGTCGAGCGGTGGTGGGTTTTCTCTTGCTCCGGGACTTCTTCTTCTTTTGTTATCCTCTCTGCTCTCTCTCTCTCTTTCTCTTGCTTGTGTGGTGTAAAAATAGAAGCCGGAGGGAAGGAATTGTAAAATAGGTGAAAATAGAGACAATAGAGTAAATAAGGGGATGGGGTTGTTTGGGCATTGCACTGTCAATTAAGGTGAGTTAGCAGGGGATGGGTGTGTCAATGACAGGGTAGTGTTTGGGTCAGGATGGCCTGACTCGGCATTGATAAGAGTGGTAAAAGTTACACAAATAACTACGTATATGTATATAGCTAATTACTAACCCGCATGTGTATTCGTATTTTGTACATTATTCCCCCGTGCGGTACAACACATATAACGTCTAGGGTGCTCGCCCAATTGAAATACAGACGGAATTTATCAAAATATAATTTAAAAATAAAATGAACTAATAATTTTATAAATCAAATCTTTAACACCACGTGTTCGGAAATTCAGGTCTTTATAATTATACCTATTTGGAAAATAATTTACTTGACTATAAAAAAAGATAGGGTTAAAAAATAGGGTCGTTACAACAATAGACTTTTTTTTTTCCTTTTCAAATTGATGTCATTAATTAGGCTACAAGTAAACCGGACGCGGGGTTGCTGCTGTGCAGCCTCTGCACAACAGCTGCTGCGCACAATCACAGCCGTCCACAAGTGTTTTTAATGGTTCGGATTGAAAACAAATTGTTTGCGCGAACAATTCTTCTCTTTTGTTTGAAATCTAGGCCGTTCATCCAAGCAACGGACGGCAGTATTTGTGAGCAGCAACCCCAGGTCCAGGTAAACCTGCATAAATTTACAAATTTCTCTACCCACTGATATTAGTGAACAAAACATTTTCCATCAAAATGCGGTATATCAAATATAAGGGAAAATCCTTTATGTATACTCATACGTTTTTTTTTTTATAATCGAAGAACTTTATTAATCTCTGAAATAATACAAAGATTAAAGGGGAGGAAGGGTAGTTACGCCAAGATTGCAACCGGAGAAGGGAATTACACCCTCACAACCACTAGACGTAACAAACCACATCGGACCCCAACGGTTGGCAAGGAGCCAAACGAGAAACCAAACAAAGCCCGATCATAATACTCCAAGTCAGCCCATCCAAATGAATCTCCATGTCTGCCGCCGCGGCCTCCAAAACCTAATCAAACCTAGAAGATGAACAGCCACGTCGACGCGTCCCGAAACGAGCGGCCGAAACTCCGAGAGTGGCAGCCAAGACGCCGCCTAAACGGATCTTATGTATACTATGCAAAAAATTAACTTGATCATCTTTAAGTAGGTTATCGGAACACAAATACTTTGAAAACAAATGGAACACAAATGGACACAAACACTGGATAAAAACCACAACTTGATCGGATATCTTTTAGTACCTCATCAGAACACAAATAACATGAAAAAGTTGTTTTTATCCAGTGTTTGTGTCCATTTGTGTTCCATTTGTTTTCAAAGTATTTGTGTTCCGATAACCTACTTAAAGATATCTGATCAAGTTAATTTTTTGCATACTTGTAGTACTCGACGAGGTCTACGCGGTGAACGTCTTCGATCGTTTAAAAAATGCTGGCGCGGCGGCGCCACGGGGCTGCACAGCACGGTGCTGTGCATGGGTTGCACAGCACCCCCCACAGTTCTGAGCTTTTTTTCTTTACTTCACCTATTTTCATTCCTATACAGAATCTGCTTGTTTTGCTCTTACAGACGGGTCTCACCTCAGCAAGAAACATGCGTGGTTAGAAAACATGAGAACAAAAATCATACCAGCCTTTGTGGATAATGCATTTGTGGATC
>CM037159.1:472398-540880 GCA_020921065.1 Vaccinium darrowii | reverse complement strand
GATCGACAAGACATTTCCTCTAAAGCAAAAATCGGTTCCAATTAGGGAGCCGGTCGCTGCACCAGTGGTTGTCCCTGCTGTGGGGAAGAGTACCGAGGAAGAGAGAGAGTTAGAGTCACCTGAGGTGGTGGTGCCTGCTCCTGCGAACCCCACGACTCCTTTGCCACCCATTGCACCATATCCCCATCGCTTGGTGGCAAAGCCTAGCGTCAATGCGCATTTCCAGATTCTTGAGCTGTTCAAGAAGGTTCAGTTTCCTATCTCTTTGATGGAAGCCATTGACGCTATTCCTCAGTTTGCAAAGGTGCTTAAAGAGCTGTGCACGTCGAAATGGAGAACTAAGAGTCAGTGCAACGTGCTATTGACGGAGCAAGTGAGCTCCATTCTCCAAGCTGATATTCCGATTAAGCGGAAAGACCCAGGTTGTCCCACTATCCCCATAGCTATAGCGGGTCAGAGTTTTGATAAGGCCTTACTAGATTTGGGAGCAAATGTCAACTTGCTTCCCTACTCGGTATACCTGAGATTAGGCATAGGTGATCTTAAAGCCACACCGGTCACGCTACAGCTGGCTGACCGGAGTGTGAGAATTCCTAAGGGGGTAGTGGAGGATGTGTTAATCCAGGCGGGGGAGTTTTTGTTCCCCGTAGACTTCATTGTTTTGGACACGTGTCCAATCCCGGAAGTACTTGAGAAGACTCCCATTATTCTCGGCCGTCCATTTTTAGCCACCTCCAGTGCTGTAATGAATTGCAAAACTGGACAAGTCCAACTATCATTTGGGGACTGGAAAATGGAGGTGAATGTGTACTATGTCGATAGTCGAGTGGAGGATGATGAGGAGGTCTATGAGGTGAGTCTGATCGACACGCTAGTGCAAGAGCATGTCGAAAATATGTTGTATACGGATCCTCTGGAGATAGCGCTGACCTTCAATGAGGCATCATTTTTAGATTCTCCAGAGGTCGGGAGTTTGATGGAGATGCTAGCAGTAGAGGATGTATGTGGCGCCGTTTGGGACCCAGTCCTCGAACTGCTGGGCGCCCCATTATCTAAAGCTCTCCCATCATCGGTCCAGCCACCGAAGCCTGAGTTGAAGCCTCTACCGGATACGTTGAAATATGCCCCCTTAAAGGTAATGATACGTTTCCAGTGGTGATCTCTTCCTCCCTGGAGGCAGATCAAGAGGCTAAATTACTTGCCCTGCTGAGAGAGCATATAGGGGCAATTGGCTGGACAATAGCAGACTTACAGGGTATTAGTCCTACGGTGTGTACACACCGCATTTTTCTAGACGAGGATGTGAAGCCTTCTAGGCAACCTCAGCGCCGTCTGAACCCCAATATGAAGGAGGTGGTTAGGACGGAAGTGCTTAAGCTGTTAGATGCGGGTATCATTTACCCGATTGCCCATAGTGAGTGGGTAAGTCCTGTGCAGGTGGTGCCTAAGAAGGCAGGAGTGACTGTAGTGAGGAATGAGGAGAGTGAGTTAGTGCCAACCCGTGTTCAGACCGGGTGGCGTGTTTGCATTGACTACCGGAAGCTCAACGCGAGCACCCAGAAGGACCATTTTCCCCTCCCATTCATTGACCAGATTTTAGAGAGAGTCGCGGGCAGAGCGTACTATTGCTTCCTGGATGGATACTCTGGCTACAATTAGATTGAGGTAGCCATGGAGGACCAGGAAAAGACCACATTTACGTGCTCGTATGGTACTTTTGCCTACCGTCGCATGCCTTTTGGCTTGTGTAATGCTCCCGGCACCTTTTCATGGTGTATGATGGGAATTTTTAGCGACATGGTAGAGAAGATAGTAGAGGTTTTTATGGATGACTTTTCAGTTTTTGGGGATTCGTTTGACGGATGCCTCGAGAACTTAGGAAAAGTCTTGACTAGGTGCGAGGAGAAGCGTCTTGTGCTCAATCGGGAGAAGTGCCACTTCATGGTGACCCAAGGAATAGTTTTGGGACATATTGTCTCATCTAAGGGTATTGAGGTGGATAAGGCGAAGATCGACTTAATTGCGAATCTTCCCACTCCAAATACTGTTAAGGATGTCCGGTCTTTTCTAGGTCACGCTGGTTTTTACCGGCGATTCATTAAGGATTTCAGCGCTATCTCCCGGCCTTTGTGTCAGTTGTTAGCAAAGGACACACCCTTCGTGTGGTCCGACGCTTGTGAGGGGGCATTCTAGAAATTGAAGCGGAGTCTCACAACTCCGCCAATCGTTCAGTCCCCAGATTGGAGTCTACCGTTTGAGCTTATGTGTGACACGTCCGACTATGCAGTCGGCGCAGTTTTAGGTCAGAGGCGAGGGAAAGATCCCTGTGTGATTTATTATGCGAGCAAGACATTGAATGAGGCACAATTGAACTATACCACCACTGAGAAGGAACTATTAGCGGTTGTGTTCGCCTTAGATAAATTTCGGTCCTACTTGGTGGGGTCGCAGATCGTGGTGTATACCGATCATGTGGCCTTGAGGTATTTGATGACTAAGCAGGATGTGAAGGCTCGCCTTATCCGGTGGATTCTTTTGCTGCAAGAATTCCACCTTATCATTAAGGATAAGAAAGGGGTAGAGAATGTAGTGGCTGATCACCTGTCTCGTTTGGAGTTTGAGGACCCCACCTCTCATCTCCCTATTGTGGATACTTTTCCCGACGAGCAGTTGTTTGCTGCTAATACGTGCCCATGGTTTGCAGATATCGCCAATTATTTGGTGACTGGGCAGATTCCACCCCATTGGTCTACATCTGAAAAACAGCGATTTTTGAGAGAGCTCCGGTAGTATATTTTTGATGATCCATATGTGTTTAAGTATTGCGCGGACCAGATAGTGCGCCGTTGTGTCCCCGAAGTTGATCAAAGGGGAATTCTAGAGTTTTGTCATTCTGAGGCGTGTGGCGGTCATTTTTCCGCCAAGAAAACCACCGCCAAGGTATTACAGTGTGGCTTCTTTTGGCCAAATCTATTTAAGGATGCATATGTTTTTTGCAAGTCTTGTGACCGGTGTCAGAAATTAGGTAAAGTCGGCCCGAGAAATATGATGCCCCTCCACAATATTTATGTGTTAGAGGTCTTTGATTGTTGGGGCATTGATTTCATGGGCCCATTTCCAGTGTCACATGGTTTTGAGTACATCCTCCTGGCGGTGGATTATGTGTCAAAGTGGGTAGAGGCGATTCCCACTAGGACCAGTGATTCTAAGGTGGTGCTTGAGTTTCTAAAGAGTAATGTTTTATCGAGATTTGGCATGCCACGTGCCATTATCTCTGATCAGGGCACCCACTTTTGTAATAGGTCCTTTGAGGCATTGATGAGGAAGTATGGCATCTCTCACAAGGTGTCTACGGCCTATCACCCTCAGACAAATGGCCAGGCTGAGCTGGCCAATCGGGAGATTAAGGGAATCTTAGAGAAAGCGGTAAACCCGAGTAGAAAGGATTGGTCCCTGCGACTGATTGATGCTTTGTGGGCCTATCGCACTGCATACAAGACCGTGTTGGGTGCTTCACCCTTTCGGCTTGTTTATGGTAAGGCCTGCCACCTGCTCGTGGAGATGGAGCATAAGGCCCATTGGGCCATTCAGACGGTGAACACAAGTTTGCCAGAGGCAGGTGCCCATAGGAAGCTCCAACTGTGTGAGCTTGAGGAAATTCGGAATGATGCGTATGAGAGCACTAGCATTTACAAAGCTTAGGTTAAGAAGGCGTACCACGATAGGAATATCCAGCGCAAAACCTTTAGTGTTGGGCAGAAAGTTTTGTTATATAATTCGCGCATTCACTTATTTCCAGGGAAGTTGAGGTCTCGCTGGGATGGGCCGTACATAGTCCACCAGGTTTACTCGAACGGTTCGATAGATGTTTGCGACCCTAAGGATAATCATATTTTCAAAGTTAATGGGCAGCGTCTTAAACCATTTTTAGAAATCATAGATGTCGGTGAACCTGAGGAGGATTTAGTTGATCCCGTTTACTCGGATACTGCCGTGGTGTAGCCTTTGGCTGTGTTTTTACGGGTAGCTCACGTGTACCATGTTCTTAAGTGAGTGTGGACCCGGCCCCTAGCGATAGGGGTACCCATCATTGACTTGGGTATTTATAGCTTCACACGCCGCTATTAAAATAAGGATCGTGTGCCCAGCTCCGGTTAGTAAGGGCGATTAAGGCATTTTCGTGTTTATTTTTAATTAAAAAAAAAAAACGGTCCGGTATAGCCACCTAATTTCTAGCCTTAAGTTTGTGTATCTGGGTTTCGGACAATCTTATTGCCATGTCTCGGATAGTCATAAAAGACGATTGGCTCTGATTTCTTTAAGGAAAAACCTTGAGTGATTTAACCTGTTGAGTCATGACTTACCCGGGATTGTTCTGATGACCTTCTCTACACAAATTTAAGTGAGCAATTAGGGAGAAAAGTAGTACTCGTGTCTTTCACGTGACGAAAGTGGTGGTGTCTTTTCTTTTTCTGTTACTTGTTTTTGGTTTTCTCTGTGTACGCCCGGATACCGCGTGCCGGGCTGGACTGACATGTTTTGCAGGTTGCACGGTGAGAGTACCTGAAATTCCTCATATATCGGCCGAGGTCATGGTGGTTGGCTGCCACCCGGAGGTCCAGTTCTTCCCCTTGTTCTTTCAATTTTTATGTCTCCATGCTCTGGGGACATAGCATGTTTCTAGTTGGGGGGAGGGTGTACTTTGTACTTATATAGCGTTGCTAGGTAGTTTTTGGGGATACGGGTGTTATGCATCGTGTAAGTATCATCGAGCGAATCTTTAACTTGAATGTATGCCTGTTTAACTTGAATGCATGCATATATTTGGCTATATACATTGGACATGATGCATTGTCAAGCATGTGAATAGTATCCCCACATTGATAATAGTGTATCCTGAATAACATTCCCATGTTCCTTGTCTTCCTTTCTGCAATCGCATAAAATAGTAGGCTTTTGTTTTGCAAGTAAGAGGCTAGTTATTTTTCATGCATTCGCGAGAGTAAATTACGTGCATAGGGGATGAAACAAGGCATTCTTGCATGATTAAACCACATACGAGTCCCCTTGACCCATCTTAAACCAGTCTGAGTCAGTCCCCGTGTCTAACTTAGGAAACCGGTGTTTGGTTGGATTGAAGTTGGGAGGGAAGTTATGCTCCGTGCGCCATGAGTGCCATACTGCTGTGGGGGTAATTTTGTGAAGGAATGTGTTCTGAGAGATCAATATTGGAAGAAGTCGGATTAGGTGTTATGTTTTGGAAACCAAGACTCATAAACCCCAGTCGAAAAAAAAAAAAAAAAAAAAAAAAAACTTGTCGGTATCGATACAGTGAAAGTACTGTATCGATACCGGGTGACCCATTCGCGAACAGAACGTTCGGGTATCAATACAGGCCTTTCCCTGTATCGATACCGAGACCCCTAAACGCAAATTTTAAAGGGTTTGACCGGTCATCTTCCTCATTACCCACCTTCTTCCCCAACCTCTCCTCTCTCTCTCTAACCCTAACCCACGAAATCCCCCATAACCACCACCTTCAAACCTCCACAACTCCTCCAAATCTCACCCAAATTCCACCAAACTCCACCAAAACGCACATTTTCTCCATCTCTACCACATTTACCTCTCCAATCCAGTCCAAAATCCTTATCTCTCCAGATCTAAAACCCTAAATTTCCAAAACCCAACTTCTAAAACATGGCACCTAGGAAGACTTCCACTAGTGCTAAGGGTAAAGGGGGCGGCTTCCTCTAGTGCCCCTCCAGAGCAAGCGACCGGGGGAAGGAGGACCAAAGATCAGATTGCCCGGGATGAGCGGGAAAGATGGGAGGCTTCCCTTGAGTAGAAGGGTGTTAAGAACGAGCGCCACATTATCCGGGATGGGTTTCTCCCAAATGACGTCACCATACAAGCCATTGTGCAACAAGGTATGTCGTTTTGGTTCGAACCAAACTCCGGATATAACTTAGAACTTGTGAGGGAATTCTATAAAAATATGATTGTACCAGCATCTGGGACTGCATTTAGTTCCGAGACTCAGATAACCTCACGAGTGGCTAGAGTACCCATTACGGTTACACCCGATGTCATTGCTGCGAGTTTGCGGTATGTGAGGCCGACCGATACTAACTACCCTTGCCCCGCCGAGGATTTTGTCCCGCGTAGAGTAGCGGGTATTTTGTATGAGAGACGTAAAGATGCTAGTATTCCTCATCGGCCGGGCAAGTTTAAGCCGGCCTATCGGTTTGTGAACCAAGTGGTTTGTTACAATATGGACCCGAGGGCAACTGAAAATAAGCCCTCTGAGAATACTGGGAATATGTTGACAGCTTTCATGGAGTCGGACACTGTGTGTGACTGGGCATTATTCATTTACACTAAGATCATCGATTTCCGCGATGCCCCAACACAGACCCGAATGCCGTTTCCCTGCCTGATTACAGCCATTGCTAGAGACTCCGGGTTGTCGGGGGCCAAATGGTTCAACAACGATCCATTGATTCCTGGGCCGATTGACAGCACTATTCTTACCAAGAGCATAGCCCAGTCTCGAGGTGCTAGAGGTGGAGCCTACTTGACTACCGAACCACCCCCCAGCGCATCCAATACTACTTGGCTGCAAAAGATCTTTTGCCAAGGGGTCGCTACCATCCGGAGCCATCAGAAGCTCAAAAGGGAGGTGCGACAAAATGCGAAGATGCAGCAGATGATGAATCACCGGGAAGAGTGGATGGTGGGCCGACTTGAGGGGTCGACTTCGACTCCATATGTTCCGCTAGAGTTGCCCGAGCTGGAGGTCAGTGATGATTTTGCTGATGAGGATGATGCGGCCGAGGAAAGTGGGGATGAGTCGGATTGATTGAGGCACTTGTGTTGCATGGGGCTGGCTGGAGGGTAGGTAGTATGATGAGGAGGTGTTATTTCATGTTAGGGTATTTTGTTATTTTATGTGGAACTGATGTTTGTGTTTTCTTATTTGGGGTCTGTAATATAACTTGCATGGATATTGTTTGTTTTCTTTTGTTTTGTGGACTTGGTTTGGGTGGCGCCGATGGGCGAATTGACAGGTTTTAGACATGACAGGTGCTGCCAGTTAGGGTAGTTAACCTTGAGCTTCTGTGGGCCGGCACCTGGTTTTGCAGTTTCCTATTTTGTTCTAACCAAGGTTAATATAATCCAAAAAGTCCTTAGTCGATCGTGTACACGTATTTTATCTCTCACTTATGCATGATTTATAATGATGTTGCTTATTTTGTGAAATCATATCTGGACATATTGTGCATATTGTGCGTTATTTCTTGCTAAGCGTTAACTTTGATTGGCACGTGGAAACCAGTTGTTCGGTTCCACGCATCTCGCCAAGCGCTTATATAGGATGTTGAGTGATCTGGTGAGTAGTGCAACGCGATTATTTGTTGTAGGGATATTTATTCGCGCATGTGGCGCTATGCTAACCGTGTTCGAGTTTCTGTCAAGGCATGCATGCATGTGAGTTACAGGCATATTAAGAGGCGAATATCTATCGCTATGATTGATTGTTTCTACAGGTGTCATAACCCCCGTACCCCCGTTGGTGTTTTCTAGTTTCTTGTCTTTGGTTTTATTTCGTTCGTTCCTAGGGACTAGCAACGCTCAAGTTGGGGGGTGTGATAGGCGCGCAATGTCATAGATATAAGCGCCTAAGTAGGGCGAATTAGCGCGTCAGAGGCGCATTTTATTCCATTTTCCACTTGATGCGGTGTTGTCCTTGGTTTTTCTTGTCTTTGGTTGTTTTGCAAGGAACAGGTCGGAAAAGAACGCATAAATGGACACATGGAGGTCGGGCATGTTGGGAACCAGTGGGACCCAAGTGAGGACGACCAAACAGCTGGGATTTCAATTTAGCAGTCTCGGTATCGATACAGGGATTGTCCTGTATCGATACCCGTATGCCAATTTGGGAACAGAACGTCTGGGTATCGATACAGGACTTCTCCTGTATCGATACCGAGGGTCTTAAATCGCCCGTTTGACTTTGCTCTGTGTTTTGACTTCGGGGGAGAATAAATACCCCGATTTTAGGCCGAATTAGGGTTCGAACATTGTTTAGTTTTATTTTCTAAGTAGTTGCCGTTCTTCCCTTTTGGAGATTGAATCTTCCAGAGGCTTTTCCATCGAAGTTTTGAAGTTTTGATCACGGATTTGCATATTGCTTCGGGTACTCCTTGTTTATTTTCATTAACTCTTATTCCGCGGGAGTTTGTCCGCGTTTTACTTTTGGATCTTCGTTTCAATCAATATTCAGCATATTTAATTCCGGAATCTTGTTAGTTGTTTCAGTTACTATGTGTGAGTAGTTCAATAAATATGGTCGCGGGGTGATTAACACACTGTGGCCAGGCCCGGATCTGTTCTGCTCCTATTTTCTAAATTAACCAAGGAAAAAAGCAACTTTAGGTTATTAAAGAGCTTCCGTCAGACGTGTCCGGGCATTGTCGGAGCCCATGTAACGTGGGGAACGGGGGACCAAAACTTGGTCTCCGCTGTACATGGGTAAACGGCGACCAGGAGGATTCGCATCTTTCGGGGTACCTTTTTCTCTCTAAAATCAAATGTTTCTAGAACGCTGAGCAGAGCTGAACTGTCTGGACCTGGTCACTTGTGTTATGACCCCTACGACCGTACTTCCTTTTTAATAGTTTAATCAAAATCAGTTTTTCTCTTAGTTTAGCTAATTCACCAATCAAATCACAAGGGTGGCTACCTAAGAGCCGTGTTAAACTTAGAACCCGAGTTTTTAGTCAAGCACTCTCCGCCTTCTCTGTGGATTCGATTTCGGTCTTACCGGGTATTGTGCTACACCGGTCTCAGCCCTACGCTTGGGGCAACCCATTAATTAGGTCTAGGATTTCGGTCAAGCAAATACCAAGGCTATATTTGAAACATAGAGAAAAGAAAAGACGAAAAAAGAAGAAGACAATAATCGGTTTGAAAAGAGAGTGCGAACAAAACACGAAAATAAAGTTTTTAGCCCAAGGTCTGAGGTTTGAAACTTCTTACATATGCACTATACGTTACCTTTTTAGGGTTAGTCCACATATACGAAGCTGTATCCCTACAAGTGGACAGTGGCATTGAATCCCGTGATTAATCAATGTGCAAATAAGTTGGCCTATATACCTCAGTAATAAAAAAAACACACATACGCTCTTCAAAAATTAGTCAATAAAAGAATTAGTTGTTCGAACTAATTCAATAGTATTGGAAGTTGTTCGAACTAATCGAATTAGTAGTGAAAGGTTTCCTTACAGTCCTTTTCTACTTGAACAACAACAGCTTGCAGTATCGATTTGCCGATAGCCATCTAAAATTAGAAACTGTGGCCTTTGTTTATAAACGGAAGATTAGGGACCAAGTCTATAGTATACAAAAACTAGATGGATCTGATTGCTAATAAGGAGGAGATTGCTGTTTACGTACGTTTCACCGCCGAAGACTTTTCGTCCTCACCTCTTGGGTGAGGTCATCCACTCCCTCATTTCCATGGCGTCACTTGTGTAATGTCACCACCTTCATTGCTATATGATGATTCGAATCAGCTAAAACATGCTGCATCGTTTGTCTTTTAAATTATTTTTTATAATTGAATATTGCTAAGCTCTCTCCCCATCAAGTGAAGGAGAATATTATACATATAATATAATAATGACAAATAAGTTTGAATATCAATACATATTTCACACACGTTGATAAATTTTTACAGATATCAACATATTTTTTCTCGAATATCAATGTACTTTCACATTATCCTCCGTTCTAAGGCCTGATCGAGGTTATTATTTTTTTCTTTTCAAATTCTTTCCTTTTTTAGATCTAGGGTCATTCTATTGACTGTTTACTGGGCTAATAATAAATCAAGAACAAGACAAAAAAAATAACACACACAATCCAATTACTTTTTTCATTTTTCTATACACTTTTCATATGTTTCGATACACTTTTTTAAATTTAACAACAGATCAATAGGCTTGTTGAGAACATGTGTGAAAGATTGGAGTCCCACATTGGATAAACAGAAAAATAGTGGCACCTTTATATACTATTCGATGACTCGCCACTTATAAGGCTTAGCCTTTTAAGTAGATATGGGTCATTCAATGTACATTGGGTCCTTGTGATGTGGTAGACTCTGTGCATACTCTCCAATGGATTGGGCCAACGTGCACACAAGAAGAACATCAAGTGGATCAGACTCCTAACAAGGCTGATTTTAGATTTTTTTTTCTTTTTTCTAACCACGTGAATCCCTTCACAACTGGGACGGATATGTTAGACCTCGTTGAAAATATTAGGAACGAAAAAATTCATGATAATTGGATAACGCTTAATATATTTTTGGGACTCATTTATCTCCAGAAAAAATGGGATTAAAAAATATTGCAATTGTGGATAAAATCATTTCTAGAGATACATCCGTCTAGAGAACACATAAAACAATATTTGATTAATACAAATTTTAGTGAGCTTAATTTCTCGACGATGTCAAAATATTAATAGGCAGTCAATAATGTCCCGTTTGGATGGTGTATGGTTTTGGGGGATAAAGGGTATTAAATTGTAGGTTAAGTTATTTAAGGTGGACCCATATTGATGTGATATTTAAAAAGTAAATTAAAATCTCTGCGAGCGTGCTATGCGGCACTCGGCACGGTTGCACCGGTGTCGGTCCGATGATCGGAGATGTCCATCGCGTAGAGCTCGTCAAGTACTATAAGTGTACAAAAAATCAACTCGATCGGATAACGTTAAGTGCGTGATGAGAACACAAAAAACTTGAAAAAAATTGGAACACGTATGAAAGGTATAACCACATGAATCACTCCTAGTGAACTTTAATTGGACATTAGTAAGTGTGTGACCGGATATCGTTAATTGCATTTATGTGTATTTCTTTTGTCTTTATCTGTATTTCCTGTAAGCCTAGTGAACTCTCAATAGCAGGACCCTTTTTGAAACGTCTAACCACATGAATCACTCCTCAGATGTCGAATGGGGAGGCATTAAAATTGAAGGTGACCATTTGTACCCTGCTATAATGTGAAATAAGGAGGCATTAAAACCGAAGGTGACCATTTTCACCTTACTATTGGAGCTAGATTGTGAAATTTCAATGGTTTAGTTGTTCTAGCGGGCCAAGTTTTGAGGTGATGTACACTTACACCTGTCTTGATAGATCAAGAGTGATGTGATTCGTAGATATCTATTTAATTTAAAGATAACCTGTACAATTTGTACCATACAAATGTCATCACAAACAATGAATCTTATCAAATTAATACAGAAATATATGATTTGAATTCTTTTCCATTTTAACAACCCTACATTTGTCGTTGCCAACATGTTTAATGCCATCCGGTAAAAGTGACGCGGGCCTGGAAGAACACGGTTCAAATTTTGGTAGTCCTTTTAATTCATTTTTCTAGAAAAATAATAACAGATGGTGAGCAATCCTATAATTAATATACCTTGCCCGCAAATTGAAGGTGACCCTTTGTAATTTTATTGGGCTTCATACTTTAACATGGTCAAAGATTTCATATACGAGGAGGGCACCACCTGAACAAAAAAGATTTTGAAATTTTAAGATTCGATAATCGAAAGCATTAAATGCATGTATTCAAAAAAATATCAAATGTAAAATACAATAACTAGGCACTCTCTAAAAAAAAAAAGATGAAAAAGTAAAAGTTGCTCGTTGCGTTACCTCAACCATGTAGCAGAATGGAATGTGATGACGCCGCCCTGTTAGAGTAGGGTTTTTTTTCTTTCTATTTTTTTGGGTAATGGGTAGGGGCAGGGTGATTAATATATCTTTTATGTCTAGGCTTTTTTTCAGTAACTATCCTATAAGTCTCGTTGTTTTGCAATTCATTTAATTTCCCACCAATGACCAATATAGGACTCTTCAGCCCCCTAAAAGGATTGAACTATTCTGTCTAGAACATTTTTGGGTCTTTTTCAATGGTTGGAACTGCAATATGTTAGACCTCGTTGAAAATATTAGGCATGAAAAAATTCATGATAATTGGATAACGCTTAATATATTTTTGGGACTCATTTATCTGCAGAAAAAAGGGCTTAAAAAATATTGCAATTGTGGATAAAATCATTTCTAGAGATAAATCCGTCTAAAGAACACATAAAACAATATTTGATTAATACAAATTTTGGTGAGCTTAATTTCTCGACGATGTGAAAATATTAACGGGTAGTCAATAATGTCCAGTTTGGATGGTGTATGGTTTTGGGGGATAAGGGGTAATAAATTGTAGGTTGCGTTATTTAAGGTGGACCTATATTATTGTGATGTTTAAAAAGTAAATTAAAATCTCCGCGCGCGCGCGCGCGCGCGTGTTGTGTGTGTGGGTGTGGGGGGGGGGGGGGGGGGGGGGGGGGGGGGTTGCGCAGCGTGCTGTGTGGCACTCGGCACTGTTGCACCGGTGTCGGTTCGATGATCGAACACGTGATGCTGTGTGGCACTCGGCACGGTTGCACCGGTGTCGGTTCGACGATCGAACACGTCCATCACGTGGAGCTCGTCGAGTACTATAAGTGTACCAAAAATCAACTTGATTGGATAACGTTAAGTGCGTGATGAGAACACATAAAACTTGAAAAAAATTGGAACACGTATGAAAGGTCTAACCACTTGAATCACTCCTAGTGAACTTTAATCGGATATCATTAAGTGCGTGACCGGATATCGTTAATTGCATTTGTGTGTATTTCTTTTGTCTTTTTCTGTATTTCCTGTAAGCCTTGTGAACTTTCTATAGCAGGACCCTTTTTGAAACGTCTAACCACATGAATCACTCCAGAGATGTCAAATGGGGAGGCATTAAAATTGAAGGTGACCAATTGTACCCTGCTATAATGTGAAATAAGGAGGCTAAACTGAAGGTGGCCATTTGCACCTTACTATTGGAGCTAGATTGTGAGATTTCAATGGTTTAGTTGTTCTAGCGAGCCAAGTTTTGAGTTGATGTATACTTACACCTGTCTTGATAGATCAAGAGTGATGTGATTCGTAGATATCCATTTAATTTAAAGATAACCTGTAAAATATGTACCATACAATGTCATCACACAGAATGAATCTTATCAAATTAATACAGAAATATATGATTTGAATTCTTTTCCCTTTTAACAACCCCAAGTTTGTCGTTGCCAACATGATTAATGCAATCCAGTAAAAGTGACGCGGGCCTGGAAGAACACGGTTCAAATTTTGGTAGTCCTTTTGTTTCATTTTTCTAGAAAAATAATAACTGATGGTGAGCCATCCTATAATTAACATACCTTGCCAGCAAATTGAAGGTGACACTTTGTAATTTTATTGGGCTTCATACTTTAACATGGTCAAAGATTTTATATACGAGGAGGCCACCACCTGAACAAAAAAGATTTTGAAATTTTAAGATTCGATAATCTAAAGCGTTAAGTGCATGTATTCAAAAATATATCAAATGTAAAATACAATAACTAGGTACTCTTTTAAAAAAAAAAAAAAAAGTAAAAGTTGCTCGTTGCGTTACCTCAACCATGTAGCAGAATGGAATGTGATGACGCCGCCCTGTTAGAGTAGGGTTTTTTTCTTTCTATTTTTTTGGGTAATGGGTAGGGGCAGGGTGATTAATATATCTTTTATGTCTAGGCTTTTTTTCAGTAACTATCCTATAAGTCTCGTTGTTTTGCAATTCGTTTAATTTCCCACCAATGACCAATATAGGACTCTTCAGCCCCTTTAAAGGATTGAACTATTCTGTCTAGAATATTTTTGGGTCTTTTTGGATTATTGGAACCGTAATATGTTAGACCTCATTGAAAATATTAGGCCCAAAAAAATTCATGATAATTGGATAATGCTTAATATATTTTTGAGACTCATTTATCTCCAGAAAAATGGGCTTAAAAAATATTGCAATTGTGAATAAAATCATTTCTAGAGATAAATCCGTCTAGAGAACACATAAAACAATATTTGATTAATAAAATTTTTGGAGAGCTTAATTTCTCAACGATGTCAAAATATTAACGGGTAGCCAATAATGTCCCGTTTGGATGGTGTATGGTTTTGGAGGATAAGGGGTAATAATTAAATTGTAGGTTGCGTTATTTAAGTTGGACCCATATTGATGTGATATTTAAAAAGCAAATTAAAATCTCCGCGCGCGTGTGTTTGTGTGTGTGGGTGAGTGTGTGTGTGTGTGTTTGTGTGTGTGTGTGTGGGGCGGGGGGGGGGGGGGGGGGGGGGGGGGGTTGCGCAACGTGCTGTGCGGCACTCAGCACGGTTGCACCGGTGTCGGTCCAACGATTGGAGACGTCCATCACGTGGAGCTCGTCAAGTACTATAAGTGTACCAAAAATCAACTCGATCGGATAACGTTAAGTGCATGATGAGAACACGTAAAACTTGAAAAAAATTGGAACACGTATGAATGGTCTAACCCCTTGAATCACTCCTAGTGAACTTTAATCGGATATCATTAAGTGCGTGACCAGATATCGTTAATTGCATTTGTGTGTATTTCTTTTGTCTTTTTCTGTATTTCCTCTAAGCCTTGTGAACTTTCAATAGCAGGACCCTTTTTGAAACGTCTAACCACATGAATCACTCCTGAGATGTCAAATGGGGAGGCATTATAACTGAAGTTGACCATTTGTACCCTGCTATAATGTGAAATAAGGAGGCATTAAAACTGAAGGTGACCATTTGCACCTTACTATTGGAGCTAGATTGCGAGATTTCAATGGTTTAGTTGTTCTAGCGGGCCAAGTTTTGAGTTGATGCATACTTACACCTGTCTTGATAGATCAAGAGTGATGTGATTTGTAGATGTCCATTTAATTTAAAGATAACCTGTAAAATATGTACCATACAAATGTCATCACACAGAATGAATCTTATCAAATTAATACAGAAATATATGATTTGAATTCTTTTCCCTTTTAACAACCCCAAGTTTGTCGTTTCCAACATGATTAATGCCATCCAGTAAAAGTGACGCGGGCCTGGAAGAACACGGTTCAAATTTTGGTAGTCCTTTTGTTTCATTTTTCTAGTAAAATAATAACTGATGGTGAGCCATCCTATAATTAACATACCTTGCCAGCAAATTGAAGGTGACCCTTTGTAATTTTATTGGGCTTCATACTTTAACATGGTCAAAGATTTTATATACGAGGAGGCCACCACCTGAACAAAAAAGATTTTGAAATTTTAAGATTCGATAATCTAAAGCGTTAAGTGCATGTATTCAAAAATATATCAAATGTAAAATACAATAACTAGGTACTCTTTTAAAAAAAAAAAAAAAAGTAAAAGTTGCTCGTTGCGTTACCTCAACCATGTAGCAGAATGGAATGTGATGACGCCGCCCTGTTAGAGTAGGGTTTTTTTCTTTCTATTTTTTTGGGTAATGGGTAGGGGCAGGGTGATTAATATATCTTTTATGTCTAGGCTTTTTTTCAGTAACTATCCTATAAGTCTCGTTGTTTTGCAATTCGTTTAATTTCCCACCAATGACCAATATAGGACTCTTCAGCCCCTTTAAAGGATTGAACTATTCTGTCTAGAATATTTTTGGGTCTTTTTGGATTATTGGAACCGTAATATGTTAGACCTCATTGAAAATATTAGGCCCAAAAAAATTCATGATAATTGGATAATGCTTAATATATTTTTGAGACTCATTTATCTCCAGAAAAATGGGCTTAAAAAATATTGCAATTGTGAATAAAATCATTTCTAGAGATAAATCCGTCTAGAGAACACATAAAACAATATTTGATTAATAAAATTTTTGGAGAGCTTAATTTCTCAACGATGTCAAAATATTAACGGGTAGCCAATAATGTCCCGTTTGGATGGTGTATGGTTTTGGAGGATAAGGGGTAATAATTAAATTGTAGGTTGCGTTATTTAAGTTGGACCCATATTGATGTGATATTTAAAAAGCAAATTAAAATCTCCGCGCGCGTGTGTTTGTGTGTGTGGGTGAGTGTGTGTGTGTGTGTTTGTGTGTGTGTGTGTGGGGCGGGGGGGGGGGGGGGGGGGGGGGGGGGTTGCGCAACGTGCTGTGCGGCACTCAGCACGGTTGCACCGGTGTCGGTCCAACGATTGGAGACGTCCATCACGTGGAGCTCGTCAAGTACTATAAGTGTACCAAAAATCAACTCGATCGGATAACGTTAAGTGCATGATGAGAACACGTAAAACTTGAAAAAAATTGGAACACGTATGAATGGTCTAACCCCTTGAATCACTCCTAGTGAACTTTAATCGGATATCATTAAGTGCGTGACCAGATATCGTTAATTGCATTTGTGTGTATTTCTTTTGTCTTTTTCTGTATTTCCTCTAAGCCTTGTGAACTTTCAATAGCAGGACCCTTTTTGAAACGTCTAACCACATGAATCACTCCTGAGATGTCAAATGGGGAGGCATTATAACTGAAGTTGACCATTTGTACCCTGCTATAATGTGAAATAAGGAGGCATTAAAACTGAAGGTGACCATTTGCACCTTACTATTGGAGCTAGATTGCGAGATTTCAATGGTTTAGTTGTTCTAGCGGGCCAAGTTTTGAGTTGATGCATACTTACACCTGTCTTGATAGATCAAGAGTGATGTGATTTGTAGATGTCCATTTAATTTAAAGATAACCTGTAAAATATGTACCATACAAATGTCATCACACAGAATGAATCTTATCAAATTAATACAGAAATATATGATTTGAATTCTTTTCCCTTTTAACAACCCCAAGTTTGTCGTTTCCAACATGATTAATGCCATCCAGTAAAAGTGACGCGGGCCTGGAAGAACACGGTTCAAATTTTGGTAGTCCTTTTGTTTCATTTTTCTAGTAAAATAATAACTGATGGTGAGCCATCCTATAATTAACATACCTTGCCAGCAAATTGAAGGTGACCCTTTGTAATTTTATTGGGCTTCATACTTTAACATGGTCAAAGATTTTATATACGAGGAGGCCACCACCTGAACAAAAAAGATTTTGAAATTTTAAGATTCGATAATCTAAAGCGTTAAGTGCATGTATTCAAAAATATATCAAATGTAAAATACAATAACTAGGTACTCTTTTAAAAAAAAAAAAAAAGTAAAAGTTGCTCGTTGCGTTACCTCAACCATGTAGCAGAATGGAATGTGATGACGCCGCCCTGTTAGAGTAGGGTTTTTTTTCTTTCTATTTTTTTGGGTAATGGGTAGGGGCAGGGTGATTAATATATCTTTTATGTCTAGGCTTTTTTTCAGTAACTATCCTATAAGTCTCGTTGTTTTGCAATTCGTTTAATTTCCCACCAATGACCAATATAGGACTCTTCAGCCCCTTTAAAGGATTGAACTATTCTGTCTAGAATATTTTTGGGTCTTTTTGGATTATTGGAACCGTAATATGTTAGACCTCATTGAAAATATTAGGCCCAAAAAAATTCATGATAATTGGATAATGCTTAATATATTTTTGAGACTCATTTATCTCCAGAAAAATGGGCTTAAAAAATATTGCAATTGTGAATAAAATCATTTCTAGAGATAAATCCGTCTAGAGAACACATAAAACAATATTTGATTAATAAAATTTTTGGAGAGCTTAATTTCTCAACGATGTCAAAATATTAACGGGTAGCCAATAATGTCCCGTTTGGATGGTGTATGGTTTTGGAGGATAAGGGGTAATAATTAAATTGTAGGTTGCGTTATTTAAGTTGGACCCATATTGATGTGATATTTAAAAAGCAAATTAAAATCTCCGCGCGCGTGTGTTTGTGTGTGTGGGTGAGTGTGTGTGTGTGTGTTTGTGTGTGTGTGTGTGGGGCGGGGGGGGGGGGGGGGGGGGGTTGCGCAACGTGCTGTGCGGCACTCAGCACGGTTGCACCGGTGTCGGTCCAACGATTGGAGACGTCCATCACGTGGAGCTCGTCAAGTACTATAAGTGTACCAAAAATCAACTCGATCGGATAACGTTAAGTGCATGATGAGAACACGTAAAACTTGAAAAAATTGGAACACGTATGAATGGTCTAACCCCTTGAATCACTCCTAGTGAACTTTAATCGGATATCATTAAGTGCGTGACCAGATATCGTTAATTGCATTTGTGTGTATTTCTTTTGTCTTTTTCTGTATTTCCTCTAAGCCTTGTGAACTTTCAATAGCAGGACCCTTTTTGAAACGTCTAACCACATGAATCACTCCTGAGATGTCAAATGGGGAGGCATTATAACTGAAGTTGACCATTTGTACCCTGCTATAATGTGAAATAAGGAGGCATTAAAACTGAAGGTGACCATTTGCACCTTACTATTGGAGCTAGATTGCGAGATTTCAATGGTTTAGTTGTTCTAGCGGGCCAAGTTTTGAGTTGATGCATACTTACACCTGTCTTGATAGATCAAGAGTGATGTGATTTGTAGATGTCCATTTAATTTAAAGATAACCTGTAAAATATGTACCATACAAATGTCATCACACAGAATGAATCTTATCAAATTAATACAGAAATATATGATTTGAATTCTTTTCCCTTTTAACAACCCCAAGTTTGTCGTTTCCAACATGATTAATGCCATCCAGTAAAAGTGACGCGGGCCTGGAAGAACACGGTTCAAATTTTGGTAGTCCTTTTGTTTCATTTTTCTAGTAAAATAATAACTGATGGTGAGCCATCCTATAATTAACATACCTTGCCAGCAAATTGAAGGTGACCCTTTGTAATTTTATTGGGCTTCATACTTTAACATGGTCAAAGATTTTATATACGAGGAGGCCACCACCTGAACAAAAAAGATTTTGAAATTTTAAGATTCGATAATCTAAAGCGTTAAGTGCATGTATTCAAAAATATATCAAATGTAAAATACAATAACTAGGTACTCTTTTAAAAATAAAAAAAAAAGTAAAAGTTGCTCGTTGCGTTACCTCAACCATGTAGCAGAATGGAATGTGATGACGCCGCCCTGTTAGAGTAGGGTTTTGTTCTTTCTATTTTTTTGGGTAATGGGTAGGGGCAAGGTGATTAATATATCTTTTATGTCTAGGCTTTTTTTCAGTAACTATCCTATAAGTCTCGTTGTTTTGCAATTCGTTTAATTTCCCACCAATGACCAATATAGGACTCTTCAGCCCCTTTAAAGGATTGAACTATTCTGTCTAGAATATTTTTGGGTCTTTTTGGATTATTGGAACCGTAATATGTTAGACCTCATTGAAAATATTAGGCCCAAAAAAATTCATGATAATTGGATAATGCTTAATATATTTTTGAGACTCATTTATCTCCAGAAAAATGGGCTTAAAAAATATTGCAATTGTGAATAAAATCATTTCTAGAGATAAATCCGTCTAGAGAACACATAAAACAATATTTGATTAATAAAATTTTTGGAGAGCTTAATTTCTCAACGATGTCAAAATATTAACGGGTAGCCAATAATGTCCCGTTTGGATGGTGTATGGTTTTGGAGGATAAGGGGTAATAATTAAATTGTAGGTTGCGTTATTTAAGTTGGACCCATATTGATGTGATATTTAAAAAGCAAATTAAAATCTCCGCGCGCGTGTGTTTGTGTGTGTGGGTGAGTGTGTGTGTGTGTGTTTGTGTGTGTGTGTGTGGGGCGGGGGGGGGGGGGGGGGGGGGGGGGTTGCGCAACGTGCTGTGCGGCACTCAGCACGGTTGCACCGGTGTCCGTTCCAACGATTGGAGACGTCCATCACGTGGAGCTCGTCAAGTACTATAAGTGTACCAAAAATCAACTCGATCGGATAACGTTAAGTGCATGATGAGAACACGTAAAACTTGAAAAAAATTGGAACACGTATGAATGGTCTAACCCCTTGAATCACTCCTAGTGAACTTTAATCGGATATCATTAAGTGCGTGACCAGATATCGTTAATTGCATTTGTGTGTATTTCTTTTGTCTTTTTCTGTATTTCCTCTAAGCCTTGTGAACTTTCAATAGCAGGACCCTTTTTGAAACGTCTAACCACATGAATCACTCCTGAGATGTCAAATGGGGAGGCATTATAACTGAAGTTGACCATTTGTACCCTGCTATAATGTGAAATAAGGAGGCATTAAAACTGAAGGTGACCATTTGCACCTTACTATTGGAGCTAGATTGCGAGATTTCAATGGTTTAGTTGTTCTAGCGGGCCAAGTTTTGAGTTGATGCATACTTACACCTGTCTTGATAGATCAAGAGTGATGTGATTTGTAGATGTCCATTTAATTTAAAGATAACCTGTAAAATATGTACCATACAAATGTCATCACACAGAATGAATCTTATCAAATTAATACAGAAATATATGATTTGAATTCTTTTCCCTTTTAACAACCCCAAGTTTGTCGTTTCCAACATGATTAATGCCATCCAGTAAAAGTGACGCGGGCCTGGAAGAACACGGTTCAAATTTTGGTAGTCCTTTTGTTTCATTTTTCTAGTAAAATAATAACTGATGGTGAGCCATCCTATAATTAACATACCTTGCCAGCAAATTGAAGGTGACCCTTTGTAATTTTATTGGGCTTCATACTTTAACATGGTCAAAGATTTTATATACGAGGAGGCCACCACCTGAACAAAAAAGATTTTGAAATTTTAAGATTCGATAATCTAAAGCGTTAAGTGCATGTATTAAAAAATATATCAAATGTAAAATACAATAACTAGGTACTCTTTTAAAAAAAAAAAAAAGTAAAAGTTGCTCGTTGCGTTACCTCAACCATGTAGCAGAATGGAATGTGATGACGCCGCCCTGTTAGAGTAGGGTTTTGTTCTTTCTATTTTTTTGGGTAATGGGTAGGGGCAAGGTGATTAATATATCTTTTATGTCTAGGCTTTTTTTCAGTAACTATCCTATAAGTCTCGTTGTTTTGCAATTCGTTTAATTTCCCACCAATGACCAATATAGGACTCTTCAGCCCCTTTAAAGGATTGAACTATTCTGTCTAGAATATTTTTGGGTCTTTTTGGATTATTGGAACCGTAATATGTTAGACCTCATTGAAAATATTAGGCCCAAAAAAATTCATGATAATTGGATAATGCTTAATATATTTTTGGGACTCATTTATCTCCAGAAAAATGGGCTTAAAAAATATTGCAATTGTGAATAAAATCATTTCTAGAGATAAATCCGTCTAGAGAACACATAAAACAATATTTCATTAATACAAATTTTGGTGAGCTTAATTTCTCAATGATGTCGAAATATTAACGGGTAGCCAATAATGTCCCGTTTGGATGGTGTATGGTTTTGGAGGATAAGGGGTAATAATTAAATTGTAGGTTGCGTTACTAAGGTGGACCCATATTGCTGTAATATTTAAAAAGTAAATTAAAATCTTCGCGCGTGTGCGTGTGCGTGTATGTGTGTTGGGGGGGGAGGGGGGAGGCGGTGGTTGTTTCGCAGCGTGCTGTGCGGCACTCAGCACGGTTGCACCGGTGTCGGTCCGACGATCGGAGACGTCCATCACGTGGAGCTCGTCGAGTACTATAAGTGTACCAAAAATCAACTCGATCGGATAACGTTAAGTGCGTGATGAGAACACGTAAAACTTGAAAAAAATTGGAACACGTATGAAAGGTCTAACCACTTGAATCACTCCTAGTGAACTTTAATCGGATGTCATTAAGTGCGTGACCAGATATCGTTAATTGCATTTGTGTGTATTTCTTTTGTCTTTTTCTGTATTTCCTGTAAGCCTTGTGAACTTTCAATAGCAGGACCCTTTTTGAAACGTCTAACCACATGAATCACTCCTGAGATGTCAAATGGGAAGGCATTAAAATTGAAGGTCACCATTTGTACCCTGCTATAATGTGAAATAAGGAGGCATTAAAGCTGAAGGTGACCATTTGCACCTTACTATTGGAGCTAGATTGTGAGATTTCAATGGTTTAGTTGTTCTAGCGGGCCAAGTTTTGAGTTGATGCATACTTACACCTGTCTTGATAGATCAAGAGTGATGTGATTCGTAGATATCCATTTAATTTAAAGATAACCTGTAAAATATGTACCATACAAATGTCATCACACAGAATGAATCTTATCAAATTAATACAGAAATATATGATTTGAATTCTTTTCCCTTTTAACAACCCCAAGTTTGTCGTTGCCAACATGTTTAATGCCATCCAGTAAAAGTGACACGGGCCTAGAAGAACACGGTTCAAATTTTGGTAGTCCTTTTGTTTCATTTTTCTAGAAAAATAATAACTGATGGTGAGCCATCCTATAATTAACATACCTTGCCAGCAAATTGAAGGTGACCCTTTGTAATTTTATTGGGCTTCATACTTTAACATGGTCAAAGATTTTATATACGAGGAGGCCACCACCTGAACAAAAAAGATTTTGAAATTTTAAGATTCGATAATCTAAAGCGTTAAGTGCATGTATTCAAAAATATATCAAATGTAAAATACAATAACTAGGTACTCTTTTAAAAAAAAAAAAGTAAAAGTTGCTCGTTGCGTTACCTCAACCATGTAGCAGAATGGAATGTGATGACGCCGCCCTGTTAGAGTAGGGTTTTTTTCTTTCTATTTTTTTGGGTAATGCGTAGGGGCAGGGTGATTAATATATCTTTTATGTCTAGGCTTTTTTTCAGTAACTATCCTATAAGTCTCGTTGTTTTGCAATTCGTTTAATTTCCAACCAATGACCAATATAGGACTCTTCAGCCCCTTTAAAGGATTGAACTATTCTGTCTAGAATATTTTTGGGTCTTTTTGGATTATTGGAACTGTAATATGTTAGACCTCATTGAAAATATTAGGCCCAAAAAAATTCATGATAATTGGATAATGCTTAATATATTTTTGGGACTCATTTATCTCCAGAAAAATGGGCTTAAAAAATATTGCAATTGTGAATAAAATCATTTCTAGAGATAAATCCGTCTAGAGAACACATAAAACAATATTTGATTAATACAAATTTTGGTGAGCTTAATTTCTCAACGATGTCGAAATATTAACGGGTAGCCAATAATGTCCCGTTTGGATGGTGTATGGTTTTGGAGGATAAGGGGTAATAATTAAATTGTAGGTTGCGTTATTTAAGGTGGACCCATATTGATGTAATATTTAAAAAGTAAATTAAAATCTTCGCGCGTGTGCGTGTGCGTGTATGTGTGTTGGGGGGGGGGGGAGGGGGGAGGCGGTGGTTGTTGCGCAGCGTGCTGTGCGGCACTCAGCACTGTTGCACCGGTGTCGGTCCGACGATCGGAGACGTCCATCACGTGGAGCTCGTCAAGTACTATAAGTGTACCAAAAATCAACTCGATCGGATAACGTTAAGTGCGTGATGAGAACACGTAAAACTTGAAAAAAAATGGAACACGTATGAAAGGTCTAATCACTTGAATCACTCCTAGTGAACTTTAATCGGATATCATTAAGTGCGTGACCAGATATCGTTAATTGCATTTGTGTGTATTTCTTTTGTCTTTTTCTGTATTTCCTGTTAGCCTTGTGAACTTTCAATAGCAGGACCCTTTTTGAAACGTCTAACCACATGAATCACTCCTGAGAGGTCAAATGGGAAGGCATTAAAATTGAAGGTGACCATTTGTACCCTGCTATAATGTGAAATAAGGAGGCATTAAAACTGTAGGTGACCATTTGCACCTTACTATTGGAGCTAGATTGTGAGATTTCAATGGTTTAGTTGTTCTAGCGGGCCAAGTTTTGAGTTGATACATACTTACACCTGTCTTGATAGATCAAGAGTGATGTGATTCGTAGATATCCATTTAATTTAAAGATAACCTGTAAAATATGTACCATACAAATGTCATCACACAGAATGAATCTTATCAAATTAATACAGAAATATATGATTTGAATTCTTTTCCCTTTTAACAACCCCAAGTTTGTCGTTGCCAACATGTTTAATGCCATCCAGTAAAAGTGACGGGGTCCTGGAAGAACACGGTTCAAATTTTGGGGTGGGGGTTGAGCTTGTCGCAACTACCTTCACTTTCGAGGCTGCCAAACAAGCTCTTGCTGAGATGGTTGTCCGTGATGAATTGCCTTTTAACTTTGTGGAGGGCTATGGATTTAGGAGATTTTGCAATGCCCTCCAACCAAAGTTCTTTCCCATCCCTTCTCGTAATACTATAACTAAAGAAGTTTGGGCAATTTATAGAAATGAAAAGGCTAGGTTAATGAAACAAATAAAGAGTTGTAGAATTTGCTTTACCACTGATACATGGACTTCTATTCAGAATTTGTGTTATATGTGTCTTACTGCGCATTACATTGATGATGAGTGGAATCTACAAAAGAGGATCATAAATTTTTGCTTAGTTGAGGATCACAAAGGGGAAACTGTTGGAAGGAGAGTTGAGCAATGTTTGCTTGATTGGAATATTGATAACGTGTTTACCCTCACTGTTGATAATGCTAGTTCAAATAGTCTAACCATTAAGTTTTTGGTGGGTGCAAAAAGATTGGAAGGGGACAATCTTGGAACACGAATTTTGGCACGTTCGTTGTTGTGCGCATATACTTAATCTGATTGTTGGGGCTGGTTTGAAGGAAATGCAGTCCTCTATTGAGAATATTCGGCATGTGAGGTGTGTGAGGTTTTCTCCCAATAGAAATGACATTTTTCTAAAGTTTGTGAAGAAATGGAAGATTGTGTCCAAAAGCCACTTGTGCCTAGATGTGCCAACAAGGTGGAACTCTTGTTATAAGATGTTGGAGCATGCCGAGAGGTTTGAGAAGGAATTTGAATGGATGGGGAATGAAGATGAGCAATTTAAGGCTTACTTTAAAGATCATGAAGTTGGTTGAGGAGGAGGGAAAGAGATTCCAACAAAGGATGATTGGGACAAATGTAGAGTGTTCTTGAAATTTCTGAAATTATTTTATAATGCAACATTGAAATTTTTGGGTTCCCTCTATGTTACCTCAAGTACTTTCCATCGTGAGATGCTTGTAATTCAAACACAAATTAAGAAATACATGGCTGATAGTACTCCTATTTTAGGTACAATGGCAGCGAATATGAAGGGAAAGTTTGACAAGTATTGGGGTATTGAGGATAAATTCAATCTTCTTTTATATGTTGCTATTGTGCTTGATCCTCGGACTAAGAAGAGATTCTTGAACTTTAGTTTTGTAAGCATATATAGCAAAACGGTGGCGAATGTAATGACGGACAAAGTGCATGATGCTTTACTTAGATTGTTCAACGAATATAAGGCTTTGCATGATTCATCAATTGTTGATGTTCCTAGTGAAATGAAGGAATGCCTATGGTTGTTGATAATGATGATAATGATCCTTACTCTTTGATTCTCTCCCAATATAACACTTACTTGGAGGGGCAGTCTTTTAGTAGCTCTATGTTAGAGTTGAATAAGTACTTGGGTGATGATGTTGTGAGTGTTCCAATAGAGGCAGATTTTGACATATTAGGTTGGTGAAAGAATAACTCTTCAAAGTATAGAGTGTTGTCACTAGTGGCTCGGGATGTCTTGGCAATGCCCATTTCAACTATTGCTTTTGAATTGGCTTTTAGTACGGGAGGTCGTATACTTGATCCTTTTCGTAGTTCACTCCACCCCAGAACTGTTGAGATGCTTGTGTGTACTCAAAATTGGCCTCAAAGCAACCATAGAATTTGTCTTCGGAAGGCTATGGATGATGTGGAGCAAATTGAAGAAACTATGGAAGGTATCATAATGTATAGTTAGTTTTCGTAATTCCATAATGTTTTTATGTTGATTATGTTAGTGATCTTCTCAATTTTTTTGGTCCATTAGAATCAAGTACATGTTCTAGTCCAGCTCCAACTTCGGGTGTTGTTAAGGTCCAATAGTCTACTGCTGTGACTGAAAAAACAGGTTGGGTTAAGTGTGAACAACCAAATGGGGTCTGAAAAAATAGGCTTGAGAAATTTTTGGGCCGAAATAAAACATCAAGAGCCCAAATGAACTCAAAGCATTAATTGTAACACTCCCCTTAATGCTTTTTGGTAGAATCGAACATTTCTCTAAAATATTGGAATTTCCCTTTTGAAAGAGACTTGGTGAAGATATCCGCCACTTGGTCTTCGGTTGCACAATACTTGAGTTGAATCTCTTCATTTTCCACGGCCTCTCGAGTGAAGTGATGCTTGATGACAATGTGTTTGGTGTGGCTATTGTAGACGGGATTCTTTGTCATTGCAATTGGGGATTTGTTGTCACACAAAATGGGAGTAGCTTATCCTTACTTTAGAAGTTGCCAATGATGCCGACACATACTCGGCCTCGGCGGTTGCTTGCGCCACAGTTTGTTGCTTCTTAGATGCCCATGAGAAAACACCCGAGCCAAGAGAAAAAGCATATCCAGAAGTACTCTTCATATCATCAACACATTCGGCCCAATCACTATCACAAAATCCAAGCAATTTTGCATCCATATTTTTCTCATACAAAATACCAAAATCAAGCATACCTTGTAGATATCGCAAAACCGTATTAGCCACACCAAGATGAGTTTGACTTGCATTGTGCATGAACTGGAACAACATGCTTATAGCGTACATAATATCCTATCTTGTAATGGTCAAGTACAACAAGCTTCCAACCAAATTTCTATATAAAGAGACTCATCCACCTTTTTGCTTCCATCTTCTTTTGATAATTTCTCATTCACAATCAACGAGGTTGCAACTGGCTTACAATCCCTCATCTTGAACTTCTCAAGAAGAGTCCTTGCATACTTTCTTTTACAAATGAAAATATCCTCTTTGTTTTGATAAATTTCAATGCCCAAAAAGTAATGCAAGAGGCCCAAATCACTTATTTCACATTTCTTCATCAAATCTCTTTTGAAATCTTCAATCATTTTCACATTGCTTCCTGTAAAAACCAAATCATCAATGTAGACAGAAACAATAAGAATACCGGTGTTAGCTTGCTTCTTGACGTACAAGGTGGGTTCGTTTTTGCTTCTTTGAAATCCCTTTTCATTGAAGTAAGAGTCAATCTCACTATACCATGCCCGAGGTACTTGCTTTAACTCATACAAAGTCTTTTTCAACTTGTACACTTTTTGTTCATTGCCCTTGACAATGAAGCCTTGAGGTTGATCAACAAATACTTCTTTCTCCAAGGTGCCATTAAAGAATGCCGATTTCACATCAAGTTGCAAGAACCATCCCTTTGATGCCGCCAAGGCAACAAGAGATCTTATTGTGTCATGGCGAGCCATTGGTGCAAATGTCTGTTGGAAATCAATTCTGGGTTGTTGAGAGTACCCTTTTGCTACAAGTCTTGCTTTGTGCTTTTGAATGGAATCATATGGGTTGAGCTTTGTTTTGAAAATCCACTTGACACCAATTACTTCTTTGTCTTTTAGCCTCTCCACCAACTCCCAAATCTTGTTTTTCTTAATTACACAAATCTCTTCTCCCATAGCTTTCTTCCAAGCTTCCTCCTTAATTGCTTCTTCAAAACTCTTTGATTCTACAACACAAAAATTACAACTTACATACACATCATTGAGGCTTCTCATTCTTCTTGGAGTTGAACTTGGAGATGAGGAACTTGAGCTTGGTGGAGAAGTTGGAGTTGGTTGGTTTGGAGCTTCAAGATCATCATAGGCTTCATCTTCTTGACTTTCCGGTTCTTCATAATTGATTTGGACTTGGTTTTGCTCCACATTGCCATTTCAATCCCAATAAGCCTTCTCATCAAAGAGAACATCTCTACAAATGATGACTTTGTTTGTCTTCAAATTGTAGAGTCTATAGCCTTTTAATTGGGAGCTATAACTCACAAAGATACTATTTTTATCAAAATTGTGCCTCCTTTTTTTTTCGAACATGAGCATAGCAAATGGAACCAAACACCTTTAAGTGATTCACGGATGGCTTTCTCCCACTCCAAGCTTGAAATAGAGTTATGTTTTCCAAGGCTTTTGTTGGACACCGATTCATCAAATAAACCGCTATATACATGCCTTCATCCCAAAAAGTCTTGGGCAATCCCTTCTCATGCAACATTGATTTTTCCATCTCCTTTATGGTCCAATTTTTCCTTTTGGCCACTCCATTTTGTTGTGGAGTGTACCCCACCGTTAATTGCCTTTCCATGCCAATGTCTTCACAAAATTTGTCAAATTCATTAGACTTGTACTCTCCACCCATATCACTTCTTAAAACTTTTATTAGTAGACCACTTTGTCTTTCCACAAAGCTTTGAAACTTTTTGAAAATTGAGAAAACATCGGACCTTTGCCTCATGAAATAAACCCAAGTCATTCTTGTAAAATTATCAATAAAAATGATAAATGACTTGTTACCTCCACGAGTTGGTGTATCCATAGGCCCACGCACATTGGTATGAACAAGCTCCAATGGTGCTCTAGCCCTCCACGCCTTGTCTTTTGAAAATGACTCCCGGTGATGCTTTCCTAGTGCACAACCTTCACACACTTACTTGACTTCATGAATAGTTGGCAACCCATACACCATGGTCCTTTGTTGTAGGTTTCTCAAACTTTGGAAATTCAAGTGCCCAAATCTTCTATGCTAAAGTCATGGGTCATCAACCACATCCATCTTCAATGCAACGTCCTTTGTGTAGCAAAAAGTGAGCGGAAAGGTTCTATTCTTTTCCATTTTAACATTTGCCACAACTTGATTTCTTCCCTCTTTGTCATAAAATTTGCAAGAATCTTCTTCAAAGTGCACATAGTACCCATGCTCGACAAGTTGACCAATACTCAACAAGTTTTTCTCCAAGTCCGGAACAAGAATCACATCCGAAATCCTTCTTGTACCTTTTTTTGTCTCCACGGCAATAGTACCCTTTCCATTTGCTTGGACCAAGGCACCGCTCCCCATTTTTACTTGAGAATTGGAGGAAGTATCAATCTTCACAAAAAAACTCTCACCTCCGGTCATGTGGTTACTACAACCACTATCAAGAAACTACACATCATTCTTTTGCTCTGAAGCTGCTTGATAAGCATAAAACATGTTCCCTTCAAATTCTTGTTTTTCGGTGTAGTTGGCTTGTTGATTGTTTGTGACTTGGCAATCTCTTTTGACATGCTCAAACTTATTGCAATTGTAACATTGTAGCTTTCCTCGAAACCAACAATCGTTATCAACATGACTCCCTCTATTATAAATTCCACACTTGTGCTGATGGCGCCCATCACTCCCCCTATTTTGAAAATTGTTTCTCCTTTGAAAATTGTTTTACTCTTTTCCTCTATCTTTTCTTCCTCCTCCTTGTTCAAAATTTTCACCTTTAGATGAATTTGCTTTGAATTGGTTATAACTTGAAAATAATGTTTTTTCTTGGGGTTTAGGAGTACTAAAATTTAGCTTAGATTGAAAGGTACTTTCAATTGACTTTTCGGATTGCCTACGCAATCTTTGCTCAAATGTCTTGATGGAATTCATCAACTCATCAACACTCAAAGTGGCAAGATCTTGAGTATTTTCAATAACGGCAACAATAGGATTGCACTTCGACGTCAAAGTAATCAATATTTTCTCAACAATTTTTTGACTAGAAACATTCTCTCCACATGTCTTCATTTGATTAACTACTTCTATAACTCTAGAAAAGTTGTCATTCAAGCATTCAACATCCTTCATTTTCATATTCTCTAAATCTCTTCTCAAAGATTGGAGTTTGATGGTTTTTACCTTTGTGTTGCTTCCATACTCGTTGTGAAGAATATGCCATCCCTTCTAAGCTTTGGTTTCATTGATGATTCTTGGACAAATGTTGTCGGTAACTCCTTGTTGAATCATGGAGAGGGCTTTTGCATTCTTCTTCTTATCCACCTTCAATTGATGCTTTTGCCCCTCCGTCAAAACCTCCACACCTTCATGGTCTTCAAACCCATCTTCTACACACTCCCAAACATCATTTGACTCAAGTTGGATCTTCATTTTCACACACTACAAGAGAAATCGCTTTCCGCGACCAAAAAATTTGTCGTCAAAGGGTTGATTTTAGTCGCCCTAATACTTTGGCAACCAATATTTTAGTCGCCCAGTTTGTCGCCGAAAGCTCGTCTGGGAATGTATATGCCGACTAAAAATCTGGTTGGTCGCCAAAGGGGGGCCATACGGCGACCAAAACCTTTTGTCGCCAAAGGGGAGCCATACGGCGACCAAAACCGTTTGTCGCCAAAGGGGAGCCATACGGCGACCAATATTTTGTCGCCTAAAGTTCATACGAAAAAAAAAAATTAATGTGCCACATGCGCCTGCCGGGAATTGAACCCACGACCTCCCACTTCTTTACCCAACACCTAACCACTGGGCTACCTATGCATTTATGTTCCATTTGTTAGAAACAATATATATGTATTATCTTTTTGTATATTCCTTTTTACATTACCAAATGTATAACATTATTTATCATAAATTATGTATTGCACTATATTTTATAATATATATATTTTTGAAAAGTATTTTATTTTATTTTATTATATTATTTAATTTTATCGAAATATACCATCGGCGACTAAAATTTTTGGTCGCCATATGTCTCCACGACCAAAGCCGATGTTTGGTCGCCAAAGGCATTGCATAGGCAACAAAAAAAAAAATTTGGTTGCCAAAGGCATTGCATAGGCGACAAAAAAAAAATTGGTCGCCAAAGGGATCGCATAGGCGACAAAAAAAAATTTGGTCGCCAAAGGCATTGCATACGGCGACCAAAATTTATTTGGTTGCCAAAGGCATTGCATAGGCGACAAATGTTGGTTGGTAGCCCAAAGTATTGCATATGGCGACAAACAAAATTTGGTCGCTGAAGGTGCTACAATCAGCGACAAAAATTGATTTGGTCGCCAAATGTGTTTTCTCTTGTAGTACACTCTAAAAATCATAATAACTTTTTCCATTGAAAAGTGGAAAACCGAGTGGTTGAGTTCCCATGGTTTGATTGCTTGAACTTGCCATTGTTGTAGACTTCTAGGGTTTTGTTTTCCCTTAAAAAATCTTCACTCCTAAGTTGATTTGATCCACCCAAAGCTCTGATACCACTTATGTTAGCTGAGATTAGCCTTGCACTTGACTGATTTTGGAAGAAATTAAAAAACAAAACTAGCAATCAAATTGCCGAGAAGTAGGTTTCGGGGAGAACACGTGAAATTTAAAGCAGAGTAAGCTTTCTTGAATATGTTTTAAAAATAGGGGCAGCCGACTTACTTGACAGCATTACAAATCCCTTTTTATACACAGGGTAGGACAAGACTAAACAAAAAGATAGTTGGGCTTTAACAGTTAGCCCAAAACATAAATAGCCCAAATACAAAATAAAACATCAAGACCCCAAATAAAAATAAAATAAACTAAAAGCATTAATTTTAACAACTCTATCTGTCCCATTTTGAATGTATTTTTGGGACGTCCCAATGTACGTGTCTTACGCGAAGATTATGCATCATGTGGAAAGATCTCTCAATGTAAGTGAAAGATCTCTCTCATTATTCCCAGATTATGCATCATGTGGAAACACATCTTATAATTAATTATTTTTTAATTGGTACAAATGTTTAAGCTTGGTAATATTTGAAAAAATCCCCTTCAATTTCATCATGAAAACGTGCTTCATCTCTACAGGAAAATAGTCACCAGCCACTTTTAAGACACACCAATGCGTGGTTCCAGTAAGAATTTGGGGATGAGAGTAAGTTATTTCCGCCGGCGGTGGAAATAATGTTTTCTCTTCGGGGATCATGTAATGCGTCCTGCATTGCATGGTTCTAGGAAGGATTGCCCAAATCGTAATAGTTTATACTTTTTATTTTTTGTCAGAGGATAGCTTGTTCTTGATGATCATTTTTTTTTACATCGTAATATTGTTGTTTATCGATTTATTTACTCGTGCCGTGAGAGACTAGTAGCTGAATGATTGTCTAGTATCATAAATGGAGGTATTCAATTATGGTATGCTAACCCTTATCATTTCTATAAATCCAATTCGGTTATTCTGATTTGAGAAATTATCCATATGTGTGACTATGTCCAGTTCCTTCTTAGAATTTTTTTTTTTTTTAACTTAGTTCCTTCTTAGATTGGATCTATGAGAATTCGTCAATCCCAATAATAGAAAAAAGATTTGAATGATCCTGTATTAAGAGAGAATTTTGCTAGAACAAACACTAACGGTAATTAAGTACGTTGAATAATGCGCTTGTGCACACATGTAAGCGTCTCATTGTCTAAAATTCGTGAAAGTGAGAACAGAGGGTCAAAGGATTATTTGGCTAATGTAATGATAAAATGATACTATTGGGCTACAAATGCATATTTTTTGTCAAACGAGTGAGGCAAACTTTTTACCACATTCAAACAATGTTCATTGCATCCTAGTTGAAGCACACACAATGGCTGGTGGAAGTTTTCGAAATTGTACACACACAGAAAATATACACAATACACTCACGTGTTTTTATTTAAACCAAATAAACACTTCAATGTTACAACCTTTCCCTCACCTCGCAATATCTCTCACACAGTTCACACAACACACTCTCTCACAAACATAGACTCGTTCAGATATATGGAATTACAATACCCACACTTACACATACTCATTCAGATAGACGATGCTTACAACAATTCTAGTTGAACCATCAATGGTGTTTGTGATCATCGCCATTTATTTAAGGATACTGAGAACTAAACTAGCAATCTGTATCCCAAAAGCAACCAAAGCCAAACAGAAACCTATGAACGACCACGGAGAAGCTAAATACGTATGTATGAAGTATGCAATACACTTCGGCCACCAATGCTCACTATAGCTGGTTACTTTTTGGCACACTTTATCGCAAAAGAACTCCACTTGTACAACTTCCTTGCACAGATTGTTGAATAGATCAGCGACATCCTTGTCCTTGCCCAAGTAGTTATGTATGACTTTGGCTTTTCTAAGCACTTGGACGTCCTCCTTAGAGTCAATTAACATGTCCATGAGCTGTGCGTATGATGTGAAGTGCCGCGAAACCATTGGGCAACACTGTTCCAAGGCAATGAGGTTTCTAAGGAATGTCTCTGTGCGGTCGTGTATATTGAGAGGCGGGATTTCAAAATCGGCCCTTTGACACCACCAAGATATGTCTTTAACTTCCTCGAACCTGACTTTGAATAAGTTGTCTTCCTTACTGGGTGCAAACTTGACTCCCGCGTACTCGAGGTCTGATGCACAAACAGTTTTTTCTCCACTAAGTTTCGTATTTTCCCTTGATCAACTGATACGTCCCCACAGTAATGATTGTGTAGTAAATGGAGAATATGATATACATTAGCTTTTTTCCGTCCAGTTTTCTTCTCGCTACCACTGTTTTTGCTTTGTGGAAGCATAAAAATGTTGTGAAAGTACGAAACGATATAATCGTCAAGTGATAACCTGTCCTCCACTGAGATATGACACATTGTTAATTTGAACAACTCCTCAAGCACGAAGAAAGGAATCTGGTTCTCCAGGAGTAGCAAGTCTTGTTTGACGATACTGGCTGTCAAAACAATATCGAAAATAGGATGTGCGTTTTGTTTTTCGGCGCCGCCAGTGCTGCTGCTATTTGAGGCCTAAGACAAAAAGATTAAGCAATATATTTTATGAGAAGAATATACACAATTTATTTTTCGAATAAAAGGTATTGTTTCCTGCTTTTTGAAATGCGAAACTTATTTTTCGTACATATATCGAGGTTTACCTGACAATTCATTTTACGAGAAGAATATAAACAATTTATTTGTCAAATAATTTTACAAGTTTCAACCCATTAACTTTCCAAAACAAGGAAAGGTTACAATACATGTATTGTAGCCGTTCCCTTGAAAACACACGCTTAATAAGGAACAAACCAAATTAGAATATTCAACAATTAAAAATGAAAGGAAGGAGTACGATATTTTTTAGATAGACTTAACTACGTATGAGGTATCCGAATAATATAATTTGTATAGTTTCCAGTTTCGACAGTAGAACATAACATAGGTACACTTTTAACTTAAGCTTTTCTTCAATTTTATGTCAACTGTTTGTAGACTGTGGGGCACATTCATACACAGTGGGGCAATGCGGATAGGGTTGCACATACGCTGAGCTGAGGCAGGCTCAAGCTAAGCTTATAATAGATAATAATAAAATTCATGCAAGTTTAAGCTCGTCCTATTAATAATTAGGCTTCATTTAATATGTCAAAATCCACCCCAACTAAAATTTTAATTTCCAAGCTTGTCCAACAACCCACTTAATTTTCTAAAGCATATCACAAAAATTAATTAATCAATCATAACAATCACAAATTAGAATTCACAACCGTAATAATTATAGTTAAATTTCTAAATTCTCACAAAACTAATAAAGTAAAGGAAAGTTTTCTCCTATATCCCTTCAACTTTGACACGAATTTCACTTTGGTCCTTCCGGTTTCAATTTGAACAATAAAACCTTGAATTTTCAATTATGATTTTATGTAGCCCCTTCCTGACCTTCCATCAAAATTTTGGATGGAAAATAGCCATGTGCCATAACTTGACAATTTTACAGGGGTATGTTTGTCATTCTCCTCCACCTCATTCCCAATACTCTCTCCCAACCAGAAACCTCCAATCTATTATTAATGGCTAGCTCCTCCCTCTTTACCTTCTCCTCCTGCTCTATTCCCCTTTACCTTTTCTGCCACTCCCTCCCAGACCTCTTCCCGATCCACTACCTCGGCACCTTGCCCTTCGCAACCAAAACCGAAACAGTAGCCCCAACTGTTGCCTCTCCATCACATTCTCCAACACCATATCTTCACAACTCGAAGTTATGACATGATGTGGCAGCGCCTACCACGTTAATTGAACCGATGGTGGAGATTGACTGCGACATATGGCTATTTTCCATCCAAAAATTGAATAGAAGGTTGCGGAGGAGCTACATTGATCATCGAAATTGAAAATGCAAGGCTTTTATTGTCCAAATTGAAACCAGAAAGACAAAAGTGCAAATTCGCATCAAAGTCAAAGGGATATACGAGAAATTTTCCCTAAAGTAAATAACTGTTAGAAGAAAAGTGAATAAATTGAAGAGGAAGAATACAACGATTAAATATACTCTTTAATAAGAGAAGATATGCTTTAAGGAAAAAAAGAAAAATTCTTTTTTTTAAATAAATTTTAAATGATTTTTTCAAAACTTTCATTATCGACATTTTTTTTATTTTCAAATACTATTTTTCAATTTCTCTATAAGAATTGTTTTCATAACTCGTTTTTCAAAACGTAATTTCGTTTCAATTTTTTTGAAAAATTAAAGTGGTATCGAAAATAAATTTTTTCAAAAAAAATTGTTTTCCTTTAAGAAAACTTTTTAAGATTATTTTTCTTTCAAAACTTCCCTTTTCCAAATGTTTTCTTGAAATACTTTTTCAATTTCTTTCAAAAAAAACTGATTTCATAATATATTTTTTTCAAAAAGTAATTGTTTTTCAAAAAAATTGTTGAAAAATACGTCATTGCTAGGGATGTTGCACAATGGGGGCAGGGTTTTTATCAAATTTTCAGGTACCAGGGGAAATTAGAGAAACCTGGCGGAGGTCGAGTAGATATTACCCCGTCCAGAAATATATTTATATATAGAACTATACTTTTACCCTAGTCTAACAATCATTATTCTGAAAATATTATTTTTTTATCTAATTTTATTATCATTCTGCTAAAAAGACTTTCATTCTTGTCTTAATATTTTAGCCATTACACTAAAATATTACTTTATTTATAAATATTTACTTTTATTTTTCTTTTTTCAAATTTTCTTAGAAAGTGGCTAGGCTGGGTAAACCCATCCCCCGATTGGGGCGGGAACTGCGGTACCAAAAAAAAAAATCTAGTTGGGGTCGGATCCATATGGTAATCTTCGGATAGGGTCGGGTATGCCGAAACCTCGGCCCTCCCTAGCCCATTGCCATTCCTAGTCAATGCCCCTTGTTTGGACGGATTGGGGTAATGGAGCTTGGGTTTGGAACTTGATGGGTACAAATAGACAAATGTACGAATAGACATAGACCTGGCTTCTCAACTGTTGGACGACAGTGAAGCCGGAGAAGTTGAATCTCTATCGTTCATTCTTGCCATCAATGTTTTGAAAAACTCTTTTTGGCAACATTTTTTTTACAGATGGAAACCTTTTTTTGTTAAACTGAAAATCTAAATATTTACTTTTATTTTGCTTTTAGATTAACATTTTTTTAAAATTTCTTATGAAGTGGGCTGGGTGGGTAAACCCGTCCCCTGATTGGGGCGGAGACCAGGGGACCAAAAAAATATCCGGTTGGGTCGGGTCTCGGGTAGGGTCGGGTATGCCAAAACCCTGCCCCTCCCTAGTCCATTGCCATTCCTAGTCATTGCCCCTTGTTTTGACGGATTGGGGTAACGGAGTTTGGGTTTGGAACTTGATTGGTTCAAATAGACAAATATATGAATAGACATAGACTTGGCTTCTCAATTGTTGGACCACAGTGAAGCTGGTGCAGTTGAATCTCTATTGTTCATCCTTGAAATCAATGTTTTGGAAAAGATTCTTTTTGGCAACATTTTTTTGCAGATGGAAACCTTTTTTTGTTAAACTGAAAATCTAAACCATTTAAAATACTTTTGTTTGAGCGGAAAATATCAACTGCTTTCCGCAATTTAAGCTCACGTCGACAAGAGAACTAATTCTAGATACAATAGTAGACACAAACTATTTGACTCCTAGCCGTGCCCTTAAACCTTAATGTCGTACCTTTGAGTTGCCACTCTCTACTCCATTTTTAGTCTTTTTAATATGGTCCAAGTAGAGAAGTTCGAGGATGAAGCAACCATCGACCACCATCATTTCCACCATCTCAGAGTCCTCCAGCGTGATTTCTTCTGCATAGTATTTCCTGGCCTCGTCTAATCGGTCCTTCAATTTTTTCACACAACATTGTAGCTTCGTGTATTTTGTCTCGGCCGGATTCTCTTCTCCTTCTGCGAGTCGAAAAAGTAGGTAATCGGCAAAATGCTTTTTGACGTGTTGCATATCTTTTGGGAGGTGGGGGTCATTCCGGTGAAAAGGGCCGATAGAGATTAGGCTAGGGGTGTAGGCGCTTTTGTTCAGCTCACGAAGATCTCTGGACACCCTGTAAATGCGAGCGGAAGGGAACAAAGATTTGTAAGTCTCGTCACCTTTTTTGATACTCTTGCCGATTGTAGTTGTAAGGCCTTTAAGAACTTCCTGCGGGCTTGGAGCCGGAGGAGCTTTCTCATCCTCATTACCCCCGTTTTTTTCTGATCCGCCAACCTCATTAATCTTAGTCATTTTTGTTGGGTGGAAATATTGTTTCTGATCAATGAAATCAAGAAAGCAATTGTGTTGTTTTGGGTAGTGATTTATTTTTTTAGGAGAAAAGGGCTTAAGAATGCTCTGGTTTTGAACATGCAAAGACCCCCTGATGGCCTTACCTATATATAGCCATATGGGGGCCTCTTCCATTTCACCGGCGTATTATTTTTACTAAGGTCAATTTCACTTACTTCCCCCGAGGTTTCTGATAAATACAAAGACCTTCCTTACTTTATCTGAAATTCCACTATCCTCCATTACTTTTGAAAATAATTGTCATTTTTTACCTCCTTTGTCGTTACTTTAAGGCTAACTGTGTTACCATTTTTCTTAAAATGACCGAAACGCCCTGGTTCTGAAAAAAATAGTTTTTAAACAAAAAGTATCCATGAATTTTTTTCAAATTAATTTTTTCATTTTTAGCTAAAATCAACCATAATTTAATCATCTGGTTAACTCATTTGCTAAAATCATGGTCGATTTTAGCAACTGTGTTGCTAAAATCAAATGGAAAATTCAGCCAAAGTACTTGGACGTGTAGAGTGATTGTTTTCTGAGTCACTTTTTTACTAGGGTGATTTAACACTGTGCTAAGTGCTAACCCACGGGGTCATGAAATATTGACGTACATCCCTTCATCACCCTTCGGGTGGTAAGACATGTTTATCTTTCCACTTGAGTTTGGATATAGTTCTTGTATACTCCATGTGAAACCAGCATTTTACATGGTAATTGGGACTCAAAACTATTTTCCTCGATCCCCTTTACTTTTCCCTTGTAGCACGAAAGCATTCGTGGATAGTTGACACTTCTCTGCAAGTTTTACTTAACATTTTTGTTTTTCAGAACTATCGGACGCCCAAGACAAGGAGGATACATATGGGTACGAGGATCCTGCCCAGCATGAAGAGCAAACTGATCACAAGGGTAATGCAATCACTACAACAAATGTGACCTTTTATAGCATAATTTCATAGCATTTTTTCAAGAATGCTATAATAGAGTTGCAACTATAGCATTTTGTGAAGTTAAAACACAGGAAAATTATGGAAGGGTTCAAATATAGCGTTCAATGCTATAATAGAGAAGCAACAATAGCATTTCTCCCAAAACAATAGCATTTCTCCCAAAAATCATCCTGGCGCGCCCAAAATCCCCAATTTGCCTCCCAAAATTTCTAACCTTTCGCCAGTAGCGCCAAATCAAATCAGATCTCAATCTCTCTCTATGACCTCTCCCTGCACTAGCGGCAAATCAGATATCCCAATCTCTCTTCTCTCTCTACGACCTCTCAATGCTCTCGCGTACTCCCTCTCTCTACGACCTCGCCATGAGAGCTTTCACCAAATGAGAGTGTAAACTTTGCTGGAGTATTATATCTGTAGATATAGATAGATAGATTCGCATAGATAGATGTATATAAATACTCAAAGTGAAGCGTTTTACGCGAAGTGAAGGAGAATCCGAACAAGGAGAGAGAGAAAAACCACAGAGAGCAATGGACGAAAGCCCTTGTGCTAACACATGGCTTCCTCTTGAAGCTAACCCCGATGTCATGAATCAGGTACCTCTCTCACAAACACACATCCGAAGTTTGTTGTTGTTCTTCTTTTTTTTACTGATTTCATATGGGTTTAGAGTAATAATCTATTTGGTTTTCAACACAACTGAAAATATAGCGTCTGAGCTATCTTGAACCCTAACTCAACCAAGTTTAGCTAAACCAATCGAAATTGGTCGATCCGGGTTCTTCAATTCTATCAGCAATCATAACAGTGGATTGGGGTTTCGGTGAACAATTGGTTTAGTAGTTTGATGCGACCTTAAAAGACTTAAAACAAAGTGTCGTTGGAATATTTCTGTAAAACCCACTTAAAATACATTGACGATGGAAGAAAGGGATGAGAAGAAAAGGAGTGAAACTCTAGTAAGCTAGGGCCTTGAAACCCCCACCGGATGACCTGTACCAAAAAACCCTCTGTACCTTCCGGTTCATATTCAGCCACAGTGTAGCCCAATAGTATCCTACAGCTATGTATGGGAATGGAGGTATCCTGCGTATCCAGCCGCAGTGTACTATTGTGCTATCCTGTGGATGAATATGCACATATGAAAATGGAGGTTCAGAGGGTTTTTTGGTACAGAAGATTTGAGTTACTTGGAAACCACAGGGATAAGAAAATGAAGAGGGGGAATAGTGGGAAAGGAATCAAGGGATACATCGCCATAAGTTGAACAAACTAAGGGTTTCTACATCTTTTTGCCTCCTCTCAGATGGGAGAGTTTGTTCTATTTATGGAGTCTTCAAACCCTAAACTACAAAATCACAAAAAAGGACCCTATTATACAGAATACTTAGGACAAATCTGTACATCAGTTCTATTTCTATTCTTATTCTTTTACTGCATCACAGATTCACTCTGTTGAGTAATTTTTTTTTTTGAAGAGCACTCTGCTGCGTACTGTAATCCCGGAAAAGTGAGCAGAACAGGTTAATTCATCATAACTCGTCTCTTTTTTTTTCTTCTTTTTTTGGTTCTGTCAAAATTAGGTGTATGTGGGTATAGTAAAATGTAAGGATTTTGTTAAATTCAGTTGGAATATGAAGATGATATCTTTGTTCAGGGGATGAGATATCGTACATCTGTTCAAATTGGATTATTTTTTTCAACAATTACAAACTGAATAGAATTTTGAGTTGATGGGAAATAAATATGTAGTCTGCTTGATTTATTTGCAGTTTCTTTGGGGCCTTGGGCTTCCAGAGAATGAGGCAGAGTGCTACGACGTATATGGCTTTGACGAGGAGCTCTTGGAAATGGTCCCAAAACTAGTACTTGCTGTACTGTTTCTTTATCCGATGACAGCCAAGGTTCGTTGTTTTTAAAAGTACATCTTTGTGCTACTTATGCTTACGGACAATGTATGCGTGGGTTGACTTGAATGAAACTTCGTTGTTTTCAGACTGAAGAAGAAAGAATACTTCAAGACAGTGAGAGAAAGGTGAGATTGGGTGAAATGATTTGTTTTACTAGAAGGGTGAAACTTTTGTTTTGTCCAATTTGCTATCTGTTTTGTCATTGTTGTCGTCCTTTCTCTCTGATTTGCATTTAGTTTCAGTGATGTTATGGACTTGTGGTTGTTTAAGTAAATGATTTAGTAAATGGAGGGAGATAGAACAATACAGCTATTCAGTTTTTTGTTCTTGAATTTATTATTTTCCGTTGGCTTATTTAGCTTCGACCGATCGATTAATCTCATGTTCCGTACTAATCACTCAACTACATCATTTTTTTGCTCTCTCGTTCCGTAGTTGGAGAAGAATCAAAGCTATATTTAGACATATTACACAAGTAGAGGCAAAGAGTCATTGTTCGGAGAGTCCTCCTCACCAGGTTTGATATAATTTTTCCCCTGAATTCTTTCCCAAATACAAGCTAGGGTTTTAATCTTCATTTAGTAGCTTGTGATAATCATTCAAGGCTTTGCACAGATTATGCACTTAGAGGGGTTGAATTTCCTTTAATCGGGGTGTGAGTATTCATTCAAATAAGATTTTGGGGCTTTTGTAGTGTTTCATTCCAAACTATGGATTGTTTAGTCTCAAAATTCTATTGTTGGAACTGGTAGGATGTGTTAGTTTTAAAAGTGAATTTGGTTAATGATTTCTTTCTACTAATGTGTAATGATTAGTTCTTCCCTGATGGTGGCAGGTTGATACAAGTTCCCAGCAAATGCTCTTCTGCACCTGCCAACATTGCTGGAGTACATAGTCTCATCAAAGGTTAAGAAAAGAGGCACTCTAATTTCTCAATTATCTTACACCTGTGACTAATTTAAAATTTCTGTGCTTTATCAGAAGGTAGGATGCCTAATTGATCTAGGAAACTGTGATTAGCGGTCACATACTAGCATGATATATCGAACTTTTTAGGTAAGAATAGTAGTTTGGTGTTCCTGTATGTATGTACTCTTGCAGATTAAAACTCCTGCCCAGTTAGAACCTGCTTTTCATTTTTTGCAACTACTGGTTCATAGAATTTTAAGATCAACGAATTTGAAGAGGCTTGTGGTGTTGGCATGACATTAAAAGTTTCATTCTTACGCTTTGAGGGTTCCGAAAACAAGATGAAAGAGCATCCTCATCCACCAACTCTTCACAAAACAAAGAAGAAAAAAGGCGGAATAGGCATCCTACAATCTCTTTTTGACAAGCTATTTTTATCAAAAATGACTTGGTATATATAATAACCTGCCTTTGTATCCAGAACAGTATTTTCAATGCTTCAATGTTTCCAGAGACTAATGATATCAAAAGCCTTCATTTGAAGCACTAATTCTGTGTCTTCAATGTGTCTTTACTCTTCTTGTACCTGTTCTTCTTCGATTGCCTGTGCAACAATGACATGAGAGTTGAAAGTAGTGAGGCTAGCTATAATTTTGTGAGTGTATTTGTGGTTCATTGGCCTTTTTAGTTTTACTGGATAGTTTGGTGTCTTCTTTCTGTAAAAGAATGGAATGCTCTTACACAGGTTTTTTTTTTTTTCCCCCGAAGAGCCTCATACATATAGGTTATTAGTGTAAATATCTTGGATGTTTGATTGGTAGTGGAGTTTTGGAAGCAGTGATTCAGTTCTCATCGCTTAGCACTCTTTAACTACTGAGCACACGGTGATGTGCGTAGCACGTTGGCTACAACTAGTCTCCTAGAAAAGTGTTGAGTACTTGAGACTTTTGGTTTATTTACCTATTTCTCTTCCATGTGATAATTATTCACTTCATTCGAGTTGAAATGTTTCTTTCTTATACATGTAGGTTTGTCGGTTGAAAGAGAAGATCGGTGTGCGAGTGCTGGTTGGGCTTGGTTGAACACTTTTCCTTGACGTATATTAATTTCTTTTTGCTGTCAAGGCTTGTAGTCTAGTTTTTGGCATAAAGATGTTTCGGGTGAACATGTACTCTAGTTGTTTCCTTCTATATAGAGTTACTTGATGTTGAAATATTTTGGATATATGGTTATGGAATGGATATTCGGTTCTCTTTGTAGTTTTTGTATGAGCTTGATTTGATTGAGATTAACGTTATTGGAAGTGTTTCGGACAGGTTGCAACATGTAATGCACACAACATTAAAATGCTATAAAAAAAACCTCTTGGACGTTTAGAATTCAACACTATTAAAATGACCTCCAACACAGCATTCCAAGAATGCAATAAAAGCATGTTTACCATAGCATTTGAAAAATGCGATTAAAAACAGTACAAAACATAGCAGCCCAGAAATGCTATTAAAACTATACCAGCTATAGCATCCCAAAAATGCTATGGAAAATGCGTTAAACATAGCAGTTCAGAAATGCTATAGTAGGCCTAAGCAATAGCATGCCAAAAATGCTATGGAAAGCCCCAGACCTTTTATAATGCCGGAATATACAGCGTTTGCTAAAGCGCTATATATAGCTTTCTATAGCATTTTTGGCATGCCATTGAAACAGACTTTTGTTGTAGTGAATATTGCTATACAAGAATATAGGCGACTTTTGATTTCCAGCAGCATAACTACAACAAAAAAAAGCGCTACCATTAAGAAACCAGGCGACGGAAATAGATTTCGTAGCCAAAATTTTTCTTTACACGTCAAAAAGTAATTTCATAAAAAAAGAAAAGAACTATTCAAGACCTTCGAATCTTGCAAATGTACACTTTCGGGCACTGAAATTCAATTTCGTTGCCTTTGCTAGTGAGGCAATGGATTTGGTTGCCAACTGGTACGTTTGGTGAGAAAAATGTACTTCGTCGCCTAAAATCAAAATTAGGCAAATGATATTTGATTTCGTCTTCTTTGCTTGCAAGAAAACGAATTTAGTCGTCAAAAGGGTACATTTGGCCAAATGCACACTTTAGTCGTCCCAATCACCTTTGAGCGATTCTCTCAAGTACTGCACCAACGTGCAAAATTTACCAGGCCCACTTGTTTACACATGGCCTAAAGCTATACATACATAATATTCATCTCAGGAGTTAGTGGAATCATCTCAGGTAAGAAAAGGCGCATCATATCCCCTTCCCAGGAGATTGGCGAAGAAGAAAAGACCACTGCCATCACTCAAATTGCTCATATCCAAGACCAAATTGCCGAAATCCGAGATGAGATTGCCAACCTCCGGAAAGAAGTTGCAAATACCAAGGAATTGATTAAAGGCCGGAGTATTTGAAAATTTGTAATATGGGATGGAAACTCCCTTTTTTTATTTTCTCGTCCTATTACTGTACTTCATCTTCCTCTTCTGGAAAATGTTGGAATAACTTGGTGAACTTTGGTACACTTGAATCCCTATGTTTGCCTTCGTATAAATAAAGTAGCTTATTGGATCCATCATTTCCCACATAGTAGGATACCAATTCTCGAAGTATTTTTCCTTGATTCGATGTTTATGCATTTCACCATCGAAATCGTGTGGCAGGTAAGCATCTCCCTTCATTACTTGGGAGACTTAGAATGGCATCAAGGGATCTTGTAGTGTGGCTCTACACTACAGAATTGAAGTGCTAGTGCGGCTCTGAGCTGTCGATCTCGGTAATTAATGGTTCAATTTAAATTTGTAAGAGCCGAGATGAAATTATAACTATTAATTGCATGACGGACGGCTCAAATCCCACATATAGTGTTGTAGTGCGGCTCCGTTTCCCCCCAAGAGGAGATACTGTTTCCCATACTTGGGATCTTTTGTATCAAAAGGAAGATCAGTTTGCTACACCAGATCTCCTTTAGATTTCTACTTCACCCTCTTGTTATATGCCATGGCCATCTTTTTGTTTCTGCATTGTGAAATGATCCAATGCTATCCAACCTTTGTGATGCCTTTAATTTCTTGTAGCCATTCCTTTTGTATCTGTCTCTTGTTATCTCAATAAAATATTTTTCACCGTTTTAAAAAAAAAAAAAAGTGATCCAACGCTCATAGCCTTACCTCATCCACTTTTTCTAACTCCATGAACATGGCCTGGTCAGAGTGAATCGTGATCCCGACTGTATTGGAAAGCTACTCTAGCCGACTTGGCACTTTCTCCATAGAAAGAATTACATGAGAAGTACTGTTTTGTGTTGCCCAATGTCTCATAAATTTCTAACCTTTATTTTATTTCAGTTAAACACCTAGTTATTCACCCGTAATTAAATTGGGCACTCGTATCAATTTCCGTCCATTTGCTAAAGAAAAATGCACTGGTAGCGTGTACAATAGACGTTCAGTTATTTTCATGTACAAGAGTCTGAGATGTCTATGAGGCTATGAATAGTTAATTGTATAATTTGTCTCATCAAAATTGCCTCCCTAGAAGTCTATCTTTATTCGACCAATGGTGGTCACGAAATATTTGAATATGTGTGTATTGTGGTTGTATGAGTGTGTGCAGTTGAAGAAAAGTTATTAAAACATATCTTCAAAAACTAGTCATAAAAGAATTGGTCTTGGATTTAAAGGAGAGTTTTATAAAATAAATCACTGAGGTATTTGGGCTTTGTTTTTATTCAAGAAAAGAGAATTGCGTTTTTTTAACTTTGCGTTAAGTTCGTAAACTAGTTTATAGTTTGTCAAATCGAAGGATCAGATCTTTAATAACAAAAACGTTAGCAGCACACACGTGTGTACACACAAATACACAAACTGACTCGGTAGAGAAGTGAAGTTTAATAAAAAATTAGGCGTATATTTTTCATTGTGCGTTTTTGGATAAAAGAAATTTGTGAGAAAGTTAAAAAAATACTAGCATTGGCTCTAAAGGTGGACTATGGGGGGCCAAGGCCACTTCCAATTTTTAAAATAAACCTATAATTACCTAAGATTTTTTGAACTTTGTCTCATAATCATTTAAACTTGAAATAATTAGTCATAAATACACAATATTTTGCCTATTTGAAGAGAATGACAAGGAACTTTTGTAATCAAATATAAAGACATTATTTGCATGGCGCTTAATGTCACGATGCCATTTTATAGTGCCATGACAAGTTCTGTTTGTTGACCAATATACCCTCTCTCCAGCAAAGCTTACCCTTCTCCCTATCTCTCTCCCCCGTTCTGTTTCTCTTGCTTATGATTAGTGCAAAATTTTACTCATGAAAATTGCCTCCTTAGAGGTCCATCTTTCATTGACCAACGCTGGTCTCCAAAAATGTGAATGTTTGGGTATCATGTTAGTGCAAATCAACTCTAAGAGATTAGCTTGGTGGTCAATATGAAAACTTTATATCCAACTCAAAACCAATTGACAATGAGTGTAGAAGTCCAAGCATATATTAAGTGATGTTTCATTCTACTACTGTTTGGTTCTTTTACTTCTTTGCAATGGAAAATGATTGTGTGCGAGCGTGCCAGAGAGAGTTTCAATCTCCTCCCTCAGATTAACTTTGGAAAACCAAATCTAATTAGGCGATTGTGTTTTATTGGTTCAATTACCTCAACTAAGAGGATTTTCTCAACAAGTGAAGAAATGTAAACCAACAAACTTAGGAAATCGAAGAACAAAAACAAACAAGATACTTTGATTAATAAATCAAAGGTAAACTTACTTCGAAATTGTCTCCAACTTCAGATACAAGAATTCGAACAGGTGATTGTTACAGAAACAATCGAGATTAATCCTAACTACTTCCTAATCTACTTCGAACTGAGTTCGAGATCCTAAACTACTTCGAACTGAGTTCGAAATCCTAAACTACTTTGCCAATGAACAAACTAAGCATCAGTTTTTTTGATAACTGTTTGTTGAAGATTTGTCCCAACTTTTTACTCTTCAATTTCTTCTATTTATAGACGCTGCTTGCAGTTTGAACTTCCCGCTCAATAAATTTGAACTTTGGCTTGCTTCGAACTCTAACTTCGACTTCTTCGAGTTGGCAGTTTCTTCCTTCCTCCACGTCTGAATTTAAATTCTTCCTCCAGAAGTTTTGATTTTGAATCTGCACAGTTACTTAATCAAACTCAAATGATTATACGTTAAGGTGAATAACTGCCTTTTGCTAAGTACTCCACGTGTTATAACTGCCAATTTGCCTTGTTTCCCAATTTCATACGTGTAGTTTATGTGTTTAGCAGTTAATATCATGGTTTCGAAATCAACCTTTACATCAGCAATGGCTTGTAACTGTCAATAACTGCTTTTCATCTTTGAACACAATACGACATCGTGTTTAATCAAATATATTCCTTTAATCCAGTGTGTCATTATCAACAGGTAATTGCCAACGTTTGGCATTTTCGATTACGTGTCAATTAATTATTGGATTTGTTAATTTTATATGTAAACGACTACTAAGCAATGTGAGGTTTTATAATTCCTTAACATCCTCTCTCACGTGCAACCGCGTTTGAGGTCATCCACGCCTCATACTCAGTCATTCATTGCTTCCATCGTTGATTGAACTAAGCAGAAAAACTTTATTTGTTTGTTTGTATGATTTTATCACCTTTTTTTAATTTCCTTTTTGAAAGGGATCTAACCACATGAATTCCTCCACAAATATCAAATGGGGAGGCATTAAAATTGAAGGTGACAATTTGTACCCTATATTGGAGTCAAGATTGTGAAATTTCAATGGTTTAGCTGTAGTGGGCCAAATTTTGGGGGGAAAAAAGGGTGATATATATTGATCGTAGAGTACCTTAATATTGGTAGATATCCATTCATAGATAAGCCATGAAATATGTACCATCTTCAGAAGCTAACGGATGATTGAAAAATGAAAATCGTTAGTTTTAATCTTCTAGTCATATTCAATCATCAACAATCAATCTTAATTTCTTTTTAATTTAATTTTTCGGGTTACAAAAATAATAGTACCAGTACTAATATATCACACTTCAGAAAACTATTGCAAAGTAGTCAGCGTTACTAAGGTAGTAATTATGTCGGCAGATCAAGTGGAAGTGCAATTCAATATACAATAACTAAAATATAAAAGTACTCTCTGGTTAATTAGTTTAGGTTTTTTTTCCTGCAATTTCGTAACCTATTATTGTGATGGCATCTGGTACTATTTTTCTTGAGTGACTGACTTCATCGACAAATGAAATTCAAATTACTGATGGCAGACAAATTGCGGTAACACAAGCCATCCCAAGTCCTAACATCCTTCTATGTTTTATGTTTTTGTTAAGACGGATGAGACATATATAGTTTCAGTGGCGGCTCCAGGAATTTTTTTAAGGGTGTTCAAAAATTCTTATGCTCTACTACCTCTATAAACCAAAAACAAAATATAGATTAAAAAAAAAAGTCTTATTAATATCAACAATGCCACCCATAAACTACAACGGATAAACTATATTACAATTGCTCTCGACGAGTTTTCATACTTTGAAACCGTTTCATAATAGCCTTTTCATACTTTGTCTGCGTATGCTTTTAGCCCTTTCGCCCATGTTTCTATTTGGGCCTTAGTTTTTTGGGTTTCAATTTGAATTGAACTTCGGCTTTTTTATTGACCGAAGTGTTCACTAGTTGGGTTTTTTTTATTGGGCAAGATGTTCAATTTAGTTTGGATAGAGTGTTCAACATTGGACTGCCCAAGAAATTCTGCATGCATTCTAAGAATTATTTTTTAGGAAAATTATGGAAATGGTCCCTTCAGTTTCACCCGAGCCTCGATTTAGTCCCTCCAGTTTCAATTGCACTCCAACGAACCCTGTAGTTTCAATTTTTGTCAAATTGAGTCCAAACGTTAACTTCCGTTAGCAGATTAGACGGAAAACCCAATTTGGGGATATTTTGAGGGTCAAACTTGTCTTTTCACCCACCCTTCTTCTTCTCCAATTTGTAACCCTAACCCTAACCCTAAATCAAATCCAATCTTTTCCTTTCCTTTGCAAAAGGCTTAATTATTGGGAATTAATACCAAACCAATTCAAGGGAAATGATTTTGGGAATTAATAGAACAAAAAAAGGCTTAATTATTGGCTCCTTTCAAACCAATCTCATTTTAGATTGACGACTACAGAGTACCGATCCTCCATAGCCTCTCTCCTCGCCCTCTTACAATACACCGAGTACCAACCCTTCCTCTCAACCTCCACCTCCTCCCTTCTCTCCACCGCCGCCGACATCTCCAATCCTCCACCTCAACCGGACATCACCGAAATATCGAGCCTCGCCGTCCTCTTCCTCTTTAAAACCGTCGGCGAGGTGGATCCCACGCCAGCATCCCAACAAGCCCTGTTCAGCCCACTCTAAGGCCGGAACCTCAACGGGGACGACGAGAGGGAAGAAGAAGAGGGGGAGTGGTTTCGGGTGAGAGATGATTTGTCAGGAGAAGATGAGGATGAAAGAGAGGATTTGCAGAAGAGGGAGGACGGAACCCTGGACGGAGAGAACACGGGGGAGTTCGAGATTGTAACGGTACAAGACATTTTTTTTTCTTTTTAATTACCCAAATTGGTAAATTGTGATTGAAGACATTTTTTGCAAATGAAAGGAAAAGATTGAATTTGATTTAGGGTTAGAGTTAAATTGTGGAAGAAGAAGGGTGGGTGAAAAGACGAGTTTGACCCTCAAAAAATCCCCAAATTGGGTTTTCCGTCTAATCTGCTAATAGAAGTTAATGTTTGGACTCAATTCGACCAAAATTGAAACTATATGGACTAAATCAAGACTCGGGTGAAACTACATGGACCATTTCGATAATTTTCCTTTATTTTTCTTTGGGTGGTCATGTGACCATCCATGCATACAAGTGCAGCCGCCCCTACATTCTTTGACGGTTAGAGTATATTGATCTTTTTTAGGATCACCTCCAAGTTCAAATCCTAACTCCGCCCATACTATGTGAGTAATATTGAATGCGACAATTTAAAAAATTGGAAATCCGAGTAATATGAATGCATTTTTGCTTATGTATCAGTTTTTATGGTAATGTTTCCACATCGTGTTGTGATTGGCACTAATGCCTTTATAAACAGAGAAATATTGTCTGCACAGATCTGTGACATATATTGGCCACATATCATTTTGTGGGCCCATTTGGGGTGCCACACAAATTATTTGAACCGGCCATTAATTGTAAAACATTTTTTTCAAGTGGTTTTCTTTCAAGAATTAACTGAATTGAATAATTGTAGATGCTTATAATCAACCATTCAATTTTTTGTACGAAAACCAAGGCTTTATTTGAAACATAGAGAAAAGAAAAGACGAAAAAAGAAGAAGACAATAATTGGTTTGAAAAGAGAGTGCGAACAAAATAGGAAAATAAAGTTTTTAGCCCAAGGTATGAGGTTTGAAACTTCTTACATATGCACTATATGTTAACTTTTTAGGGTCAGTCCACATATACGAAGCTGTATACCTACAAGTGGACAGTGGCATTGAATCCCGTGATTAATCAATGTGCAAATAAGTTGGCCTATATACCTCAGTAATAAAAAAAACACACATACGCTCTTCAAAAATTAGTCAATAAAAGAATTAGTTGTTCGAACTAATTCAATAGTATTGGAAGTTGTTCGAACTAATCGAATTAGTAGTGAAAGGTTTCCTTACAGTCCTTTTCTACTTGAACAACAACAGCTTGCAGTATCGATTTGCCGATAGCCATCTAAAATTAGAAACTGTGGCCTTTGTTTATAAACGGAAGATTAGGGACCAAGTCTATAGTATACAAAAACTAGATGGATCTGATTGCTAATAAGGAGGAGATTGCTGTTTACGTACGTTTCACCGCCGAAGACTTTTCGTCCTCACCTCTTGGGTGAGGTCATCCACTCCCTCATTTCCATGGCGTCACTTGTGTAATGTCACCACCTTCATTGCTATATGATGATTCGAATCAGCTAAAACATGCTGCATCGTTTGTCTTTTAAATTATTTTTTATAATTGAATATTGCTAAGCTCTCTCCCCATCAAGTGAAGGAGAATATTATACATATAATATAATAATGACAAATAAGTTTGAATATCAATACATATTTCACACACGTTGATAAATTTTTACAGATATCAACATATTTTTTCTCGAATATCAATGTACTTTCACATTATCCTCCGTTCTAAGGCCTGATCGAGGTTATTATTTTTTTCTTTTCAAATTCTTTCCTTTTTTATATCTAGGGTCATTCTATTGACTGTTTACTGGGCTAATAATAAATCAAGAACAACACAAAAAAAATAACACACACAATCCAATTACTTTTTTCATTTTTCTATACACTTTTCATATGTTTCGATACACTTTTTTAAATTTAACAACAGATCAATAGGCTTGTTGAGAACATGTGTGAAAGATTGGAGTCCCACATTGGATAAACAGAAAAATAGTGGCACCTTTATATACTATTAGATGACTCGCCACTTATAAGTAGATATGGGTCATTCAATGTACATTGGGTCCTTGTGATGTGGTAGACTCTGTGCATACTCTCCAATGGATTGGGCCAACGTGCACACAAGAAGAACATCAAGTGGATCAGACTCCTAACAAGGCTGATTTTAGATTTTTTTTTTCTTTTTTCTAACCACGTGAATCCCTTCACAACTGGGACGGATATGTTAGACCTCGTTGAAAATATTAGGAACGAAAAAATTCATGATAATTGGATAACGCTTAATATATTTTTGGGACTCATTTATCTCCAGAAAAAATGGGATTAAAAAATATTGCAATTGTGGATAAAATCATTTCTAGAGATACATCCGTCTAGAGAACACATAAAACAATATTTGATTAATACAAATTTTAGTGAGCTTAATTTCTCGACGATGTCAAAAATATTAACAGGCAGTCAATAATGTCCCGTTTGGATGGTGTATGGTTTTGGGGGATAAAGGGTATTAAATTGTAGGTTGCGTTATTTAAGGTGGACCCATATTGATGTGATATTTAAAAAGTAAATTAAAATCTCTGCGAGCGTGCTATGCGGCACTCGGCACGGTTGCACCGGTGTCGGTCCGATGATCGGAGATGTCCATCGCGTAGAGCTCGTCAAGTACTATAAGTGTACAAAAAATCAACTCGATCGGATAACGTTAAGTGCGTGATGAGAACACAAAAAACTTGAAAAAAATTGGAACACGTATGAAAGGTCTAACCACATGAATCACTCCTAGTGAACTTTAATTGGACATTAGTAAGTGTGTGACCGGATATCGTTAATTGCATTTATGTGTATTTCTTTTGTCTTTATCTGTATTTCCTGTAAGCCTATTGAACTCTCAATAGCAGGACCCTTTTTGAAACGTCTAACCACATGAATCACTCCTCAGATGTCGAATGGGGAGGCATTAAAATTGAAGGTGACCATTTGTACCCTGCTATAATGTGAAATAAGGAGGCATTAAAACCGAAGGTGACCATTTTCACCTTACTATTGGAGCTAGATTGTGAAATTTCAATGGTTTAGTTGTTCTAGCGGGCCAAGTTTTGAGGTGATGTACACTTACACTTGTCTTGATAGATCAAGAGTGATGTGATTCGTAGATATCCATTTAATTTAAAGATAACCTGTACAATTTGTACCATACAAATGTCATCACAAACAATGAATCTTATCAAATTAATACAGAAATATATGATTTGAATTCTTTTCCATTTTAACAACCCTACATTTGTCGTTGCCAACATGTTTAATGCCATCCAGTAAAAGTGACGCGGGCCTGGAAGAACACGGTTCAAATTTTGGTAGTCCTTTTAATTCATTTTTCTAGAAAAATAATAACTGATGGTGAGCAATCCTATAATTAATATACCTTGCCCGCAAATTGAAGGTGACCCTTTGTAATTTTATTGGGCTTCATACTTTAACATGGTCAAAGATTTCATATACGAGGAGGGCACCACCTGAACAAAAAAGATTTTGAAATTTTAAGATTCGATAATCGAAAGCATTAAATGCATGCATTCAAAAAAATATCAAATGTAAAATACAATAACTAGGCACTCTCTAAAAAAAAAAAAGATGAAAAAGTAAAAGTTGCTCGTTGCGTTACCTCAACCATGTAGCAGAATGGAATGTGATGACGCCGCCCTGTTAGAGTAGGGTTTTTTTTCTTTCTATTTTTTTGGGTAATGGGTAGGGGCAGGGTGATTAATATATCTTTTATGTCTAGGCTTTTTTTCAGTAACTATCCTATAAGTCTCGTTGTTTTGCAATTCATTTAATTTCCCACCAATGACCAATATAGAACTCTTCAGCCCCCTAAAAGGATTGAACTATTCTGTCTAGAACATTTTTGGGTCTTTTTCAATGGTTGGAACTGCAATATGTTAGACCTCGTTGAAAATATTAGGCATGAAAAAATTCATGATAATTGGATAACGCTTAATATATTTTTGGGACTCATTTATCTGCAGAAAAAAGGGCTTAAAAAATATTGCAATTGTGGATAAAATCATTTCTAGAGATAAATCCGTCTAAAGAACACATAAAACAATATTTGATTAATACAAATTTTGGTGAGCTTAATTTCTCGACGATGTGAAAATATTAACGGGTAGTCAATAATGTCCAGTTTGGATGGTGTATGGTTTTGGGGGATAAGGGGTAATAAATTGTAGGTTGCGTTATTTAAGGTGGACCCATATTATTGTGATGTTTAAAAAGTAAATTAAAATCTCCGCGCGCGTCTTTGTGTGTGTGTGCGGGGGGGGGGGGGGGGGGGGGGGGGGGGTGTTGCACAGCGTGCCGTGCGGCACTCGGCACGGTTGCACTGGTGTCGGTTCGACGATCGAAGATGTCCATCACGTGGAGCTCGTCGAGTACTATAAGTGTACCAAAAATCAACTCGATTGGATAACGTTAAGTGCGTGATGAGAACACATAAAACTTGAAAAAAATTGGAACACGTATGAAAGGTCTAACCACTTGAATCACTCCTAGTGAACTTTAATCGGATATCATTAAGTGCGTGACCGGATATCGTTAATTGCATTTGTGTGTATTTCTTTTGTCTTTTTCTGTATTTCCTGTAAGCCTTGTGAACTTTCTATAGCAGGACCCTTTTTGAAAGGTCTAACCACATGAATCACTCCAGAGATGTCAAATGGGGAGGCATTAAAATTGAAGGTGACCATTTGTACCCTGCTATAATGTGAAATAAGGAGGCTAAACTGAAGGTGACCATTTGCACCTTACTATTGGAGCTAGATTGTGAGATTTCAATGGTTAAGTTGTTCTAGCGGGCCAAGTTTTGAGTTGATGTATACTTACACCTGTCTTGATAGATCAAGAGTGATGTGATTCGTAGATATCCATTTAATTTAAAGATAACCTGTAAAATATGTACCATACAATGTCATCACACTGAATGAATCTTATCAAATTAATACAGAAATATATGATTTGAATTCTTTTCCCTTTTAACAACCCCAAGTTTGTCATTGCCAACATGATTAATGCGATCCAGTAAAAGTGACGCGGGCCTGGAAGAACACGGTTCAAATTTTGGTTGTCCTTTTGTTTCATTTTTCTAGAAAAATAATAACTGATGGTGAGCCATCCTATAATTAACATACCTTGCCAGCAAATTGAAGGTGACACTTTGTAATTTTATTGGGCTTCATACTTTAACATGGTCAAAGATTTTATATACGAGGAGGCCACCACCTGAACAAAAAAGATTTTGAAATTTTAAGATTCGATAATCTAAAGCGTTAAGTGCATGTATTAAAAAATATATCAAATGTAAAATACAATAACTAGGTACTCTTTTAAAAAAAAAAAAAAGTAAAAGTTGCTCGTTGCGTTACCTCAACCATGTAGCAGAATGGAATGTGATGACGCCGCCCTGTTAGAGTAGGGTTTTGTTCTTTCTATTTTTTTGGGTAATGGGTAGGGGCAGGGTGATTAATATATCTTTTATGTCTAGGCTTTTTTTTCAGTAACTATCCTATAAGTCTCGTTGTTTTGCAATTCGTTTAATTTCCCACCAATGACCAATATAGGACTCTTCAGCCCCTTTAAAGGATTGAACTATTCTGTCTAGAATATTTTTGGGTCTTTTTGGATTATTGGAACCGTAATATGTTAGACCTCATTGAAAATATTAGGCCCAAAAAAATTCATGATAATTGGATAATGCTTAATATATTTTTGAGACTCATTTATCTCCAGAAAAATGGGCTTAAAAAATATTGCAATTGTGAATAAAATCATTTCTAGAGATAAATCCGTCTAGAGAACACATAAAACAATATTTGATTAATAAAAATTTTGGAGAGCTTAATTTCTCAACGATGTCAAAATATTAGCGGGTAGCCAATAATGTCCCGTTTGGATGGTGTATGGTTTTGGAGGATAAGGGGTAATAATTAAATTGTAGGTTGCGTTATTTAAGTTGGACCCATATTGATGTGATATTTAAAAAGTAAATTAAAATCTCCGCGCGCGCGTGTGTTTGTGTGTGTGGGTGAGTGTGTATGTGTGTGTGTGTGTGAGTGTGTGTGTGTGTGTGTGTGTGTTTGCACGTGACCAGATATCGTTAATTGCATTTGTGTGTATTTCTTTTGTCTTTTTCTGTATTTCCTGTAAGCCTTGTGAACTTTCAATAGCAGGACCCTTTTTGAAACGTTTAACCACATGAATCACTCCTGAGATGTCAAATGGGAAGGCATTAAAATTGAAGGTGACCATTTGTACCCTGCTATAATGTGAAATAAGGAGGCATTAAAACTGAAGGTGACCATTTGCACCTTACTATTGGAGCTAGATTGTGAGATTTCAATGGTTTAGTTGTTCTAGCGGGCCAAGTTTTGAGTTGATGCATACTTACACCTGTCTTGATAGATCAAGAGTGATGTGATTCGTAGATATCCATTTAATTTAAAGATAACCTGTAAAATATGTACCATACAAATGTCATCACACAGAATGAATCTTATCAAATTAATACAGAAATATATGATTTGAATTCTTTTCCCTTTTAACAACCCCAAGTTTGTCGTTGCCAACATGTTTAATGCCATCCAGTAAAAGTGACGCGGTCCTGGAAGAACACGGTTCAAATTTTGGGGTGGGGGTTGAGCTTGTCGCAACTACCTTCACTTTCGAGGCTGCCAAACAAGCTCTTGCTGAGATGGTTGTCGTTGATGAATTGCCTTTTAACTTTGTGGAGGGCTATGGATTTAGGAGATTTTGCAATGCCCTCCAACCAAAGTTCTTTCCCATCCCTTCTCGTAATACTATAACTAAAGAAGTTTGGGCAATTTATAGAAATGAAAAGGCTAGGTTAATGAAACAAATAAAGAGTTGTAGAATTTGCTTTACCACTGATACATGGACTTCTATTCAGAATTTGTGTTATATGTGTCTTACTGCGCATTACATTGATGATGAGTGGAATCTACAAAAGAGGATCATAAATTTTTGCTTAGTTGAGGATCACAAAGGGGAAACTGTTGGAAGAAGAGTTGAGCAATGTTTGCTTGATTGGAATATTGATAGCGTGTTTACCCTCACTGTTGATAATGCTAGTTCAAATAGTCTAACCATTAAGTTTTTAGTGGGTGCAAAAAGATTGGAAGGGGACAATCTTGGAACATGAATTTTGGCACGTTCGTTGTTGTGCCCATATTCTTAATCTGATTGTTGGGGCTGGTTTGAAGGAAATGCAGTCCTCTATTGAGAATATTCGGCATGTGAGGTGTGTGAGGTCTTCTCCCAATAGAAATGACATTTTTCTAAAGTTTGTGAAGAAATGGAAGATTGTGTCCAAAAGCCACTTGTGCCTAGATGTGCCAACAAGGTGGAACTCTTGTTATAAGATGTTGGAGCATGCCGAGAGGTTTGAGAAGGCATTTGAATGGATGGGGAATGAAGATGAGCAATTTAAGGCTTACTTTAAAGATCATGAAGTTGGCTGAGGAGGAGGGAAAGAGATTCCAACAAAAGATGATTGGGACAAATGTAGAGTGTTCTTCAAATTTCTGAAATTATTTTATAATGCAACATTGAAATTTTTGGGTTCCCTCTATGTTACCTCAAGTACTTTCCATCGTGAGATGCTTGTAATTCAAACACAAATTAAGAAATACATGGCTGATAGTACTCCTATTTTAGGTACAATGGCAGCGAATATGAAGGGAAAGTTTGACAAGTATTGGGGTATTGAGGATAAATTCAATCTTCTTTTATATGTTGCTATTGTGCTTGATCCTCGGACTAAGAAGAGATTCTTGAACTTTAGTTTTGTAAGCATATATAGCAAAACGGTGGCGAATGTAATGACGGACAAAGTGCATGATGCTTTACTTAGATTGTTCAACGAATATAAGGCTTTGCCTGATTCATCAATTGTTGATGTTCCTAGTGAAATGAAGGAATGCCTATGGTTGTTGATAATGATGATAATGATCCTTACTCTTTGATTCTCTCCCAATATAACACTTACTTGGAGGGGCAGTCTTTTAGTAGCTCTATGTTAGAGTTGAATAAGTACTTGGGTGATGATGTTGTGAGTGTTCCAATAGAGGCAGATTTTGACATATTAGGTTGGTGAAAGAATAACTCTTCAAAGTATAGAGTGTTGTCACTAGTGGCTCGGGATGTCTTGGCAATGCCCATTTCAACTATTGCTTTTGAATTGGCTTTTAGTACGGGAGGTCGTATACTTGATCCTTTTCGTAGTTCACTCCACCCCAGAACTGTTGAGATGCTTGTGTGTACTCAAAATTGGCTTCAAAGCAACCATAGAATTTGTCTTCGGAAGGCTATGGATGATGTGGAGCAACTTGAAGAAACTATGGAAGGTATCATAATGTATAGTTAGTTTTCGTAATTCCATAATGTTTTTATGTTGATTATGTTAGTGATCTTCTCAATTTTTTTGGTCCATTAGAATCAAGTACATGTTCTAGTCCAGCTCCAACTTCGGGTGTTGTTAAGGTCCAATAGTCTACTGCTGTGACTGAAAAAACAGGTTGGGTTAAGTGTGAACAACCAAATGGGGTATGAAAAAATAGGCTTGAGAAATTTTGGGCCGAAATAAAACATCAAGATCCCAAATGAACTCAAAGCATTAATTGTAACACTCCCCTTAATGCTTTTTGGTAGAATCGAACATTTCTCTAAAATATTGGAATTTCCCTTTTGAAAGAGACTTGGTGAAGATATCCGCCACTTGGTCTTCGGTTGCACAATACTTGAGTTGAATCTCTTCATTTTCCACGGCCTCTCGAGTGAAGTGATGCTTGATGACAATGTGTTTGGTGTGGCTATGGTAGACGGGATTCTTTGTCATTGCAATTGGGGATTTGTTGTCACACAAAATGGGAGTAGCTTCTCCTTACTTTAGAAGTTGCCAATGATGCCGACACATACTCGGCCTCGGCGGTTGCTTGTGCCACAGTTTGTTGCTTCTTAGATGCCCATGAGAAAACACCCGAGCCAAGAGAAAAAGCATATCCAGAAGTGCTCTTCATATCATCAACACATTCGGCCCAATCACTATCACAAAATCCAAGCAATTTTGCATCCATATTTTTCTCATACAAAATACCAAAATCAAGCATACCTTGTAGATATCGCAAAACCGTATTAGCCACACCAAGATGAGTTTGACTTGCATTGTGCATGAACTGGAACAACATGCTTATAGCGTACATAATATCCTATCTTGTAATGGTCAAGTACAACAAGCTTCCAACCAAATTTCTATAAAGAGACTCATCCACCTTTTTGCTTCCATCTTCTTTTGATAATTTCTCATTCACAATCAACGAGGTTGCAACTGGCTTACAATCCCTCATCTTGAACTTCTCAAGAAGAGTCCTTGCATACTTTCTTTTACAAATGAAAATATCCTCTTTGTTTTGATAAATTTCAATGCCCAAAAAGTAATGCAAGAGACCCAAATCACTCATTTCACATTTCTTCATCAAATCTCTTTTGAAATCTTCAATCATTTTCACATTGCTTCCTGTAAAAACCAAATCATCAATGTAGACAGAAACAAAAAGAATACCGGTGTTAGCTTGCTTCTTGACGTACAAGGTGGGTTCGCTTTTGCTTCTTTGAAATCCCTTTTCATTGAAGTAAGAGTCAATCTCACTATACCATGCCCGAGGTGCTTGCTTTAACTCATACAAAGTCTTTTTCAACTTGTACACTTTTTGTTCATTGCCCTTGACAATGAAGCCTTGAGATTGATCAACAAATACTTCTTTCTCCAAGGTGCCATTCAAGAATGCCGATTTCACATCAAGTTGCAAGAACCATCCCTTTGATGCCGCCAAGGCAACAAGAGATCTTATTGTGTCATGGCGAGCCATTGGTGCAAATGTCTGTTGGAAATCAATTCTGGGTTGTTGAGAGTACCCTTTTGCTACAAGTCTTGCTTTGTGCTTTTGAATGGAATCATATGGGTTGAGCTTTGTTTTGAAAATCCACTTGACACCAATTACTTCTTTGTCTTTTAGCCTCTCCACCAACTCCCAAATCTTGTTTTTCTTAATTACACAAATCTCTTCTTCCATAGCTTTCTTCCAAGCTTCCTCCTTAATTGCTTCTTCAAAACTCTTTGATTCTACAACACAAAAATTACAACTTACATACACATCATTGAGGCTTCTCATTCTTCTTGGAGTTGAACTTGGAGATGAGGAACTTGAGCTTGGTGGAGAAGTTGGAGTTGGTTGGTTTGGAGCTTCAAGATCATCATAGGCTTCATCTTCTTGACTTTCCGGTTCTTCATAATTGATTTGGACTTGGTTTTGCTCCACATTGCCATTTCAATCCCAATAAGCCTTCTCATCAAAGAGAACATCTCTACAAATGATGACTTTGTTTGTCTTCAAATTGTAGAGTCTATAGCCTTTTAATTGGGAGCTATAACTCACAAAGATACTATTTTTATCAAACTTGTGCCTCCTTTTTTTTCGAACATGAGCATAGCAAATGGAACCAAACACCTTTAAGTGATTCACGGATGGCTTTCTCCCACTCCAAGCTTGAAATAGAGTTATGTTTTCCAAGGCTTTTGTTGGACACCGATTCATCAAATAAACCGCTATATACATGCCTTCACCCCAAAAAGTCTTGGGCAATCCCTTCTCATGCAACATTGACTTTGCCATCTCCTTTATGGTCCAATTTTTCCTTTTGGCCACTCCATTTTGTTGTGGAGTGTACCCCACCGTTAATTGCCTTTCCATGCCAATGTCTTCACAAAATTTGTCAAATTCATTAGAGTTGTACTCTCCACCCATATCACTTCTTAAAACTTTCATTAGTAGACCACTTTGTCTTTCCACAAAGCTTTGAAACTTTTTGAAAATTGAGAAAACATCGGACCTTTGCCTCATGAAATAAACCCAAGTCATTCTTGTAAAATTATCAATAAAAATGATAAATGACTTGTTACCTCCACGAGTTGGTGTATCCATAGGCCCACGCACATTGGTATGAACAAGCTCCAATGGTGCTCTAGCCCTCCACGCCTTGTCTTTTGAAAATGACTCCCGGTGATGCTTTCCTAGTGCACAACCTTCACACACTTACTTGACTTCATGAATAGTTGGCAACCCATACACCATGGTCCTTTGTTGTAGGTTTCTCAAACTTTGGAAATTCAAGTGCCCAAATCTTCTATGCTAAAGTCATGGGTCATCAACCACATCCATCTTCAATGCAACGTCCTTTGTGTAGCAAAAAGTGAGCGGAAAGGTTCTATTCTTTTCCATTTTAACATTTGCCACAACTTGATTTCTTCCCTCTTTGTCATAAAATTTGCAAGAATCTTCTTCAAAGTGCACATAGTACCCATGCTCAACAAGTTGACCAATACTCAACAAGTTTTGCTCCAAGTCCGGTACAAGAATCACATCTGAAATCCTTCTTGTACCTTTTTTTGTCTCCACGGCAATAGTACCCTTTCCATTTGCTTGGACCAAGGCACCACTCCCCATTTTTACTTGAGAATTGGAGGAAGTATCAATCTTCACAAAAAAACTCTCACCTCCGGTCATGTGGTTACTACAACCACTATCAAGAAACTACACATCATTCTTTTGCTCTGAAGCTGCTTGATAAGCATAAAACATGTTCCCTTCAAATTCTTGTTTTTCGGTGTAGTTGGCTTGTTGATTGTTTGTGACTTGGCAATCTCTTTTGACATGCTCAAACTTATTGCAATTGTAACATTGTAGCTTTCCTCGAAACCAACAATCGTTATCAACATGACTCCCTCTATTATAAATTCCACATTTGTGCTGATGGCGCCCATCACTCCCCCTATTTTGAAAATTGTTTCTCCTTTGAAAATTGTTTTCCTCTTTTCCTCTATCTTTTCTTCCTCCTCCTTGTTCAAAATTTTCACCTTTAGATGAATTTGCTTTGAATTGGTTATAACTTGAAAATAATGTTTTTTCTTGGGGTTTAGGAGTACTAAAATTTAGCTTAGATTGAAAGGTACTTTCAATTGACTTTTCGGATTGCCTACGCAATCTTTGCTCAAATGTCTTGATGGAATTCATCAACTCATCAACACTCAAAGTGGCAAGATCTTGAGTATTTTCAATAACGGCAACAATAGGATTGCACTTCGACGTCAAAGTAATCAATATTTTTTCAACAATTTTTTTTACTAGAAACATTCTCTCCACATGTCTTCATTTGATTAACTACTTCTATAACTCTAGAAAAGTTGTCATTCAAGCATTCAACATCCTTCATTTTCATATTCTCTAAATCTCTTCTCAAAGATTGGAGTTTGATGGTTTTTACCTTTGTGTTGCTTCCATACTCGTTGTGAAGAATATGCCATTCCTTCTAAGCTTTGGTTTCATTGATGATTCTTGGACAAATGTTGTCGGTAACTCCTTGTTGAATCATGGAGAGGGCTTTTGCATTCTTCTTCTTATCCACCTTCAATTGATGCTTTTGCCCCTCCGTCAAAACCTCCACACCTTCATGGTCTTCAAACCCATCTTCTACACACTCCCAAACATCATTTGACTCAAGTTGGATCTTCATTTTCACACTCTAAAAATCATAATAACTTTTTCCATTGAAAAGTGGAAAACCGAGTGGTTGAGCTCCCATGGTTTGATTGCTTGAACTTGCCATTCTTGTAGACTTCTAGGGTTTTGTTTTCCCTTAAAAAATCTTCACTCCTAAGTTGATTTGATCCACCCAAAGCTCTGATACAACTTATGTTAGCTGAGATTAGCCTTGCACTTGACTGATTTTGGAAGAAATTAAAAAACAAAACTAGCAATCAAATTGCCGAGAAGTAGGTTTCGGGGAGAACACGTGAAATTTAAAGCAGAGTAAGCTTTCTTGAATATGTTTTAAAAATAGGGGCAGCCGACTTACTTGACAGCATTACAAATCCCTTTTTATACACAGGGTAGGACAAGACTAAACAAAAAGATAGTTGGGCTTTAACATTTAGCCCAAAACATAAATAGCCCAAATACAAAATAAAACATCAAGAGCCCAAATAAAAATAAAATAAACTAAAAGCATTAATTTTAACAACTCTATCTGTCCCATTTTGAATGTATTTTTGGGACGTCCCAATGTACGTGTCTTACGCGAAGATTATGCATCATGTGGAAAGATCTCTCAATGTAAGTGAAAGATCTCTCTCATTATTCCCAGATTATGCATCATGTGGAAACACATCTTATAATTAATTATTTTTTAATTGGTACAAATGTTTAAGCTTGGTAATATTTGAAAAAATCCCCTTCAATTTCATCATGAAAACGTGTTTCATCTCTACAGGAAAATAGTCACCAGCCACTTTTAAGACACACCAATGCGTGGTTCCAGTAAGAATTTGGGGATAAGAGTAAGTTATTTCCGCCGGCGGTGGAAATAATGTGTTCTCTTCGGGGATCATGTAATGCGTCCTGCATTGCATGGTTCTAGGAAGGATTGCCCAAATCGTAATAGTTTATACTTTTTATTTTTTGTCAGAGGATAGCTTGTTCTTGATGATCATTTTTTTTACATCGTAATATTGTTGTTTATCGATTTATTTACTCGTGCCGTGAGAGACTAGTAGCTGAATGATTGTCTAGTATCATAAATGGAGGTATTCAATTATGCTATGCTAACCCTTATCATTTCTATAAATCCAATTCGGTTATTCTGATTTGAGAAATTATCCATGTGTGTGACTATGTCCAGTTCCTTCTTAGAATTTTTTTTTTTTTAACTTAGTTCCTTCTTAGATTGGATCTATGAGAATTCGTCAATCCCAATAATAGAAAAAAGATTTGAATGATCCTGTATTAAGAGAGAATTTTGCTAGAACAAACACTAACGGTAATTAAGTATGTTGAATAATGCGCTTGTGCACACATGTAAGCGTCTCATTGTCTAAAATTCGTGAAAGTGAGAACAGAGGGTCAAAGGATTATTTGGCTAATGTAATGATAAAATGATACTATTGGGCTACAAATGCATATTTTTTGTCAAACGAGTGAGGCAAACTTTTTACCACATTCAAACAATGTTCATTGCATCCTAGTTGAAGCACACACAATGGCTGGTGGAAGTTTTCGAAATTGTACACACACAGAAAATATACACAATACACTCACGTGTTTTTATTTAAACCAAATAAACACTTCAATGTTACAACCTTTCCCTCACCTCGCAATATCTCTCACACAGTTCACACAACACACTCTCTCACAAACATAGACTCGTTCAGATATATGGAATTACAATACCCACACTTACACATACTCATTCAGATAGACGATGCTTACAACAATTCTAGTTGAACCATCAATGGTGTTTGTGATCATCGCCATTTATTTAAGGATACTGAGAACTAAACTAGCAATCTGTATCCCAAAAGCAACCAAAGCCAAACAGAAACCTATGAACGACCACGGAGAAGCTAAATACGTATGTATGAAGTATGCAATACACTTCGGCCACCAATGCTCACTATAGCTGGTTACTTTTTGGCACACTTTATCGCAAAAGAACTCCACTTGTACAACTTCCTTGCACAGATTGTTGAATAGATCAGCGACATCCTTGTCCTTGCCCAAGTAGTTATGTATGACTTTGGCTTTTCTAAGCACTTGGACGTCCTCCTTAGAGTCAATTAACATGTCCATGAGCTGTGCGTATGATGTGAAGTGCCGCGAAACCATTGGGCAACACTGTTCCAAGGCAATGAGGTTTCTAAGGAATGTCTCTGTGCGGTCGTGTATATTGAGAGGCGGGATTTCAAAATCGGCCCTTTGACACCACCAAGATATGTCTTTAACTTCCTCGAACCTGACTTTGAATAAGTTGTCTTCCTTACTGGGTGCAAACTTGACTCCCGCGTACTCGAGGTCTGATGCACAGACAGTTTTTTCTCCACTAAGTTTCTTATTTTCCCTTGATCAACTGATACGTCCCCACAGTAATGATTGTGTAGTAAATGGAGAATATGATATACATTAGCTTTTTTCCGTCCAGTTTTCTTCTCGCTACCACTGTTTTTGCTTTGTGGAAGCATAAAAATGTTGTGAAAGTACGAAACGATATAATCGTCAAGTGATAACCTGTCCTCCACTGAGATATGACACATTGTTAATTTGAACAACTCCTCAAGCACGAAGAAAGGAATCTGGTTCTCCAAGAGTAGCAAGTCTTGTTTGACGATACTGGCTATCAAAACAATATCGAAAATAGGATGTGCGTTTTGTTTTTCGGCGCCGCCAGTGCTGCTGCTATTTGAGGCCTAAGACAAAAAGATTAAGCAATATATTTTATGAGAAGAATATACACAATTTATTTTTCGAATAAAAGGTATTGTTTCCTACTTTTTGAAATGCGAAACTTATTTATCGTACATATATCGAGGTTTACCTGACAATTCATTTTACGAGAAGAATATAAACAATTTATTTTTCAAATAATTTTACAAGTTTCAACCCATTAACTTTCCAAAACAAGGAAAGGTTACAATACATGTATTGTAGCCGTTCCCTTGAAAACACACGCTTAATAAGGAACAAACCAAATTAGAATATTCAACAATTAAAAATGAAAGGAAGGAGTACGATATTTTTTAGATAGACTTAACTACGTATGAGGTATCCGAATAATATAATTTGTATAGTTTCCAGTTTCGACAGTAGAACATAACATAGGTACACTTTTAACTTAAGCTTTTCTTCAATTTTATGTCAACTGTTTGTAGACTGTGGGGCACATTCATACACAGTGGGGCAATGCGGATAGGGTTGCACATACGCTGAGCTGAGGCAGGCTCAAGCTAAGCTTATAATAGATAATAATAAAATTCATGCAAGTTTAAGCTCGTCCTATTAATAATTAGGCTTCATTTAATATGTCAAAATCCACCCCAACTAAAATTTTAATTTCCAAGCTTGTCCAACAACCCACTTAATTTTCTAAAGCATATCACAAAAATTAATTAATCAATCATAACAATCACAAATTAGAATTCACAACCGTAATAATTATAGTTAAATTTCTAAATTCTCACAAAACTAATAAAGTAAAGGAAAGTTTTCTCCTATATCCCTTCAACTTTGACACGAATTTCACTTTGGTCCTTCCGGTTTCAATTTGAACAATAAAACCTTGAATTTTCAATTATGATTTTATGTAGCCCCTTCCTGACCTTCCATCAAAATTTTGGATGGAAAATAGCCATGTGCCATAACTTGACAATTTTACAGGGGTATGTTTGTCATTCTCCTCCACCTCATTCCCAATACTCTCTCCCAACCAGAAACCTCCAATCTATTATTAATGGCTAGCTCCTCCCTCTTTACCTTCTCCTCCTGCTCTATTCCCCTTTACCTTTTCTGCCACTCCCTCCCAGACCTCTTCCCGATCCACTACCTCGGCACCTTGCCCTTCGCAACCAAAACCGAAACAGTAGCCCCAACTGTTGCCTCTCCATCACATTCTCCAACACCATATCTTCACAACTCGAAGTTATGACATGATGTGGCAGCGCCTACCACGTTAATTGAACCGATGGTGGAGATTGACTGCGACATATGGCTATTTTCCATCCAAAAATTGAATAGAAGGTTGCGGAGGAGCTACATTGATCATCGAAATTGAAAATGCAAGGCTTTTATTGTCCAAATTGAAACCAGAAAGACAAAAGTGCAAATTCGCATCAAAGTCAAAGGGATATACGAGAAATTTTCCCTAAAGTAAATAACTGTTAGAAGAAAAGTGAATAAATTGAAGAGGAAGAATACAACGATTAAATATACTCTTTAATAAGAGAAGATATGCTTTAAGGAAAAAAAGAAAAATTCTTTTTTTTAAATAAATTTTAAATGATTTTTTCAAAACTTTCATTATCGACATTTTTTTTATTTTCAAATACTATTTTTCAATTTCTCTATAAGAATTGTTTTCATAACTCGTTTTTCAAAACGTAATTTCGTTTCAATTTTTTTTGAAAAATTAAAGTGGTATCGAAAATAAATTTTTTCAAAAAAAATTGTTTTCCTTTAAGAAAACTTTTTAAGATTATTTTTCTTTCAAAACTTCCCTTTTCCAAATGTTTTCTTGAAATACTTTTTCAATTTCTTTCAAAAAAAACTGATTTCATAATATATTTTTTTCAAAAAGTAATTGTTTTTCAAAAAAATTGTTGAAAAATACGTCATTGCTAGGGATGTTGCACAATGGGGGCAGGGTTTTTATCAAATTTTCAGGTACCAGGGGAAATTAGAGAAACCTGGCGGAGGTCGAGTAGATATTACCCCGTCCAGAAATATATTTATATATAGAACTATACTTTTACCCTAGTCTAACAATCATTATTCTGAAAATATTATTTTTTTATCTAATTTTATTATCATTCTACTAAAAAGACTTTCATTCTTGTCTTAATATTTTAGCCATTACACTAAAATATTACTTTATTTAAAAGTAATTGTTTTTCAAAAAAATTGTTGAAAAATACGTCATTGCTAGGGATGTTGCACAATGGGGGCAGGGTTTTTATCAAATTTTCAGGTACCAGGGGAAATTAGAGAAACCTGGCGGAGGTCAAGTAGATATTACCCCGTCCAGAAATATATTTATATATAGAACTATACTTTTACCCTAGTCTAACAATCATTATTCTGAAAATATTATTTTTTTATCTAATTTTATTATCATTCTACTAAAAAGACTTTCATTCTTGTCTTAATATTTTAGCCATTACACTAAAATATTACTTTATTTATAAATATTTACTTTTATTTTTCTTTTTTCAAATTTTCTTAGAAAGTGGCTAGGCTGGGTAAACCCATCCCCCGATTGGGGCGGGAACTGCGGTACCAAAAAAAAAAAATCTGGTTGGGGTCGGATCCATATGGTAATCTTCGGATAGGGTCGGGTATGCCGAAACCTCGCCCCTCCCTAGCCCATTGCCATTCCTAGTCAATGCCCCTTGTTTGGACGGATTGGGGTAATGGAGCTTGGGTTTGGAACTTGATGGGTACAAATAGACAAATGTACGAATAGACATAGACCTGGCTTCTCAACTGTTGGACGACAGTGAAGCCGGAGAAGTTGAATCTCTATCGTTCATTCTTGCCATCAATGTTTTGAAAAACTCTTTTTGGCAACATTTTTTTTACAGATGGAAACCTTTTTTTGTTAAACTGAAAATCTAAATATTTACTTTTATTTTGCTTTTAGATTAACATTTTTTTAAAATTTCTTACGAAGTGGGCTGGGTGGGTAAACCCGTCCCCTGATTGGGGCGGAGACCAGGGGACCAAAAAAATATCCGGTTGGGTCGGGTCTCGGGTAGGGTCGGGTATGCCAAAACCCTGCCCCTCCCTAGTCCATTGCCATTCCTAGTCATTGCCCCTTGTTTTGACGGATTGGGGTAACGGAGTTTGGGTTTGGAACTTGATTGGTTCAAATAGACAAATATATGAATAGACATAGACTTGGCTTCTCAATTGTTGGACCACAGTGAAGCTGGTGCAGTTGAATCTCTATTGTTCATCCTTGAAATCAATGTTTTGGAAAAGATTCTTTTTGGCAACATTTTTTTGCAGATGGAAACCTTTTTTTGTTAAACTGAAAATCTAAACCATTTAAAATACTTTTGATTGAGCGGAAAATATCAACTGCTTTCCGCAATTTAAGCTCACGTCGACAAGAGAACTAATTCTAGATACAATAGTAGACACAAACTATTTGACTCCTAGCCGTGCCCTTAAACCTTAATGTCGTACCTTTGAGTTGCCACTCTCTACTCCATTTTTAGTCTTTTTAATATGGTCCAAGTAGAGAAGTTCGAGGATGAAGCAACCATCGACCACCATCATTTCCACCATCTCAGAGTCCTCCAGCGTGATTTCTTCTGCATAGTATTTCCTGGCCTCGTCTAATCGGTCCTTCAATTTTTTCACACAACATTGTAGCTTCGTGTATTTTGTCTCGGCCGGATTCTCTTCTCCTTCTGCGAGTCGAAAAAGTAGGTAATCGGCAAAATGCTTTTTGACGTGTTGCATATCTTTTGGGAGGTGGGGGTCATTCCGGTGAAAAGGGCCGATAGAGATTAGGCTAGGGGTGTAGGCGCTTTTGTTCAGCTCACGAAGATCTCTGGACACCCTGTAAATGCGAGCGGAAGGGAACAAAGATTTGTAAGTCTCGTCACCTTTTTTGATACTCTTGCCGATTGTAGTTGTAAGTGTTGGGGTGCTAGTTAAAGTAGAAAGAAAGTCAGGGAGTTAATTTGAGTTATAGGTAAAAGAGGAGTCAATGGTGTAATAAGGGAGTGAAAGGGTAGAGTTCTTTTACAGATTGTTGGTGGAAGACTTTGAATAGATTTTTCATTCAATTTCAAAGTGTACACGGAAAGCTCTATTTATAGAGCACCAAACCGACTTATACTCCACCGACTCAATTAGTTAGTCGGCTCAAGTTAGTTCTAGAATTATCTAATTCTAGAACACTCTTACACATGTGCTAAAAATCTACTCAAGGTCTACAACCTTCTAGACACTTTTAACTTAGAAATTTTAATACACTCTTCTAGAGACTTCTATATTTTTGTTTAGATAATTTTAACACATATTCTACACAACTCTAGAAGATTACAAATTATTATTTTTAACACTCCTCCTTA